>SJYC01063200.1:0-33406 GCA_006408675.1 Madoqua kirkii
GATGACTGATCGACTGAATTGAACTGGACTGAAGATAAGGAAATTTCTCTCTTGCCTCTGGATGTAACGCTAATTGAAATTGAGGAGTTATGGCCTTGTGGCAAGTAAGATAAAATATGAGTCTGGTGTCGAAGTCATCCATGTGCTCCAACCCAAACATTTAATTCTCCTCCCTCAGTCTCTCTCTCCTGCCCTTCCTGACTGGGCCCCCAGAATGAGCTATCTACATAGACAGTGTCTACTTTCTCACTCCCATTCATTCCTCAGTCAGTCAGGCAGTTCAGTTGCTCAGTAGTGTCTGACTCTTTGTGACCTCCATGGATTGCAACATGCCAGGCTTCCCTGTCATGGTGTCTAAGTCATCCATGTGCTCCAACCCAAACATTTAATTCTCCTCCCTCAGTCTCTCTCTCCTGCCCTTCCTGACTGGGCCCCCAGAATGAGCTATCTACATAGACAGTGTCTACTTTCTCGCTCCCATTCATTCCTCAGTCAGTCAGGCAGTTCAGTTGCTCAGTAGTGTCTGACTCTTTGTGACCTCCATGGATTGCAACATGCCAGGCTTCCCTGTCATGGTGTCCCATCACCAACTCCTGGAGCTTGCTCAAACTCATGTCCATTGAGTTGGTGATGCTATCCAATTATCTCTTCCCCTGTCATCCCCTTCTCCTCTTGCCTTCAATCTTTCTCAGCATTAAGGTCTTTTCCAATAAGTCAGTTATTCACATCCTCAGTGTCTTAAAATTTGGATTTTATCCCCACCACTGTTAGAAGAGAACATTAGTTTCTCCTCTCACTTTTGTGTCAAACAGGGAAGGCAACTTTTCCTTTTCTCCCAGAATAAAATTTTGCCAAAAGGCAGCTTCACTGGTCCTTCCGATTTCTGTGGATGGATAGACTCATCTGATGGATGATACTGGAAACAAGTTGAAGCCTGCTTCCTCAACCCTTTCCTGCGTTCTTTCAGGTTTACCTGTTCATCCATGCAGTGAGCTCACTCTGACACATTCTATACTGCAACCAATAGAACTCAACTAGCAAAGGAGGAGATCAATTCAGGGAAGAGGGAGAAGAAGCAAGTCTTCCTTATTATACTTCTAAGCCACATTTTGCTTTCCATCTGATTTTTCTATCTTAATTTCTCAGTTGATTCTGCTCACAGACTGGGAATGCTATTAATTGGCTCCCCCAGAACTGATCACTCTCAATCACAATTACTCTTCTCACCTGTGAGTTACTAATCACCACCTCTAAAGGACTTCAGCCTGTCACTCACCTGACAGCTAAGTAGCCTTTGATAACAATGACCACTTGCATTCCATCTTGAGACTTCCCACTTCTTTGTCTTTCCTTTTCTGGCCATTCTTTTCTTGGCATTGTTTATCTGTTCTACCTTCTCCTTTCTTCCCTTACATCTTGGATTCTTGGAATACACAGCTGACACCTTTCATCAGTCTTTAAGTTATCCTTGAGCAATAGCACGTGGTTCTGTGGTTTTAACTACTGACTCTAGTCTGGATATTGCTGTTATTTAGTTGCTAAGTTGTGTCCAGCTCTTTTTGTGACCCTCATGGACTGTAGCCCCCAGGCTGTTCAGTCCATGGGATTCTCCAGGCAAGAATACTAGAGTGCTTTGCCATTTCCTCCTCCAGGAGATCTTCCCATCCCAGGGACTGAACCAACATCTCTTGCATTGGCAAGAGGATTGTTTAACACTGAGTCACCTGGGAAGCCCCTAGTCTGGTGAGACTCATCCTGACACAGAATTGTGGATGTAGTTACTAAACAAATCTCTTCATTTAGATGTTCCATGAACATCACAGTTTTAAATACATCCTAAAGCAAATTTTGGAGAAGGCAATGGCACCCCACTCCAGTACTCTTGCCTGGAAAATCCCATGGACAGAGGAGCCTGGTAGGCTGCAGTCCATGTGGTCCTTCAGAGTCAGACACGACTGAGTGACTTCACTTTCACTTTTCACTTTCATAAATTGGAGAAGGCAATGGCAACCCACTCCAGTGTTCTTGCCTGTAGAATACCAGGGACAGGGCTGCCTATGGGATTGCACAGAGTCAGACACGACTGAAGTGACTTAGCAGCAGCAGCAAAGCAAATTTATTATGACCTCAACTAATCCTATCCCTGTCGCTCTTTCAGTAACTCATTTAATGGTACTTACTTGTTCCCAGGTGGTGCTAGTGGTAAAGATTCCTTCTGCCAATGTAGGAGATGCAAGAGACGTGGGTTCAATTCCTGGGTTGAGAAGATCCTCTGGAGAAGGCAATGGCACCCCACTCCAGTATTCTTGCCTGGGAAGCCCCATGGACAGAGGAGCCTGGTGAACTACAGTCCATGGAGTCACAAAGAGTCAGACATGACAGCACGTGCACCCACACACACACCAGTTCCCATAGTCAGGAGCCTGAAGTTACACTGGATTTTGCCCTCTCCTTCAGCTCTATATTCAACCAGTTTGTAGCCTATCTGGCCAAGTTTACCTTCATATATATCTTTAAATTAATTCTTTTCTCTCATCCCTAGTAGAGCTCTGTCTTCATTCAAAACCTCATTATCTTCCAACTGAGTTATAGCTCTAGCTCTCTATTTCCTACACCCAGCTTCACCACTAATAGATCATCCATGCAGACACCATAAAGATATTTCTGAAATAAAAATAAGACCAGGCAGTCCATGTTAGGCCCTTCACTGGCTCCCTAACAACCTCAGGATAAGGTCCAGACTCCTTATACACCCAAATTACCCCCTCAACAACATCATTTCTATCTCATACTTTGTCCTTTGTAAAATACACTTTTTCATAATCTCTGTACATATTGTGAAGCCCATACACATTGTGAGGCTTCTCATATTTCTTTAACTCAAAATGGTCTTCCCACATTCCTTTGCCTGGATAATGGTAACTCTCCTCCTTTGGGAAGCATTCTTGGAATGCCTCCCTGGACTGTATTTGATACCACTTTTCTGTTCTTCCCATTCCCCTGTGCTCCCTATCATGCTGCACTATCCTTACCTCTTGGGCTTCTTGATATGACAGGGAACACGGGTTACTCATTCTCACATTTCAGATTCCAGCACGGGACCTGGCACAGAGTAAGGACTCAGTGAATTTAGTAGAACAGCATTGAGCAACTCTATGGGATGTTTAGAGAATAAGAATAAAATATTTTAGTTAAATCAATGAATTAGGCAGAGGATGACCCCAAGAAAGGGCTGTTCTTTTGCTTTGTCTTATAGGGATCATCAGGCAAGGTTAAGTCCAAGAGTCTGGTGTAGAAAACATCTATGTGCTCTAGCCAAATTATTCAGCCCCCATCCACCAGTCTCCCTCTCCCTGACTTTCCCAGCTCATGTAAATGCAAATGTAGATATTATTCTTGAATCTTGGATGATGAGATATTAACACTAAGCTCTGCTTTCTGCATAGCCTTTCTTTTGTTAAGAATCCTTTCTTTAGACCTTTCCCAAGGAGGATGAAGTGTAGGCTGTAGGAACAGAGTGATGTGGGATGATGGAGAGAAGCTGGCATGGCTGAGAAGTCTTGAACCTGATCTTCTCTCCACTAAAAGTATCTACCAAAAGACCCTGACATTAGTGACTTCCCCAGGCTGACCCTGCTTTTGTAACTGACCACTCCAGAGTTATATGTAGCTGACCTTTCTACCTCAGACCTTAAAGCTGCCTTGCAGGCTTTGCGGGGAAGGGGGGTCATTTAAGTTCCTGGCTGTTTGCATTTTTCCCATCTCTCTTTGTTCTGGAACACGGCTTCCTAACTCACTATTTTCTCTTATGTTTGCATACAGCTCTCTGGGTAACAAAGTAATTCCACACAGTAAGTTTCCTTTAATACCCTTAGCAGTCCTGTGAGCTAGCAGATCACGCCTTGGATCGTGCATCTGGTAACACAGGGGTATCTAGATTTGAATTCAGGTCTCATTATTCCAGAAACTCTATCTTTGTATTTCTCAATGTGGAAAAGAGAAGTGAAGTGGCTCAGTTGTGTCTGACTCTTTGCAACCCTGTGGATTGTAGCCCACCAGGCTCCTCTGTCCATGGGATTCTCCAGGCAAGAATACTAGAGTGGGTTGCCATGCCAGAAAAGATCCCACATTTATCTCTCAGCTATTTGTGGACAAATAAAGCATTAACATTGACTATCCCTCTGTGAAGTGCTAGACATATCTGAATTTTTACAAGAATTTTCACTTTAAAACATAATTTTCAAGTAGTTATCTCATCTGGTCCTAAAAACATAGAAAAGGAAACAAGTACAGACATCTGTTCCTTTTATCTATATACCACCCATTTCACCACTGCACTACCGTTTCCTGCATCTCTGTTTTCATAAGAATATCCTATTCTCCTTGCCAAAGTGATTTGCCTAGGGATATGGAAATATGATCCAAGTTGGACCAATTAGAATCTTCCATGGTGCCTTCTGCTGGAATTTTTGGAAGGATTTGTTTCCATTGGAAGTAAACTCTGCATCTGGAGTTGCCAGCTGCCATATTTTCCTTCATATGGATAGACTCTATCTGAGAACTAGAGAGAGTAACAGAATCTTGACTATTTTGACTGAATCCTTGCCTTGCCCGACTTTTGTATTTTTCTGGACTTTTCCTTGATACAGCTTTTATAACAGCTTTTTAAAAATGGTCCACATTAAAGAAAAAAAAATTGGCCCAGTGGTTAAGAATTCTCCTTCCAATTCAAGGGGCATGGATTCAATCCCTGGTCGAAGAGCTAAAAAGCCAAAACATAAAAGAGAAGCAATATTGTAGCAAATTCAGTGAAGACTTAAAAAAAAAAATGGTCCACATCAAAAAGTAAATTTTAAATGATGTAAGTCAATGAATCAGCAAATTCCTTTTCCCTTAAGCTTGATTAAATTGGTTTTCTCTCATCTGTACCCAAGAGATTTTGTTTTATTTTATTTTTGGCTGTGACATGCAGTAAGTGGGATCTTAGTTCCCCAACCAGGGATCAAACCCATGCCTCCTGCAATGACAGCACAAAGTTTTAACCAAGGAAGTCTCCCAAAGAATCTTAATGTCTTTTTAGCAGACAGATAAATCAGCAATGCATTGCAATATTCAGTTCCTCAGTTGTGTCCGACTTTTTGTGACCCCCATGGACTGTAGCCTGCCAGGCTCCTCTGTCCACGGAATTCTCCAGGCAAGAATACTGGAGTGTGTTACCATTTCTTTCTCCAAGGGATCATCCCAGATCAGGGCTCAAATTCATGTCTCCTGTATTGGCAGACAGATTCTTTACCACTGCGTCACCAGGAAAGCCCAGATAGATCAGAGAGGTATGTAAATCTTTAAATATCTCATAACTATAGTGCTATAAATGATGTTGAAAAAGAATTATTTCAGAAGAAAATATCTTTCTATTAATGCACAGGTACCTCTATAAGTATGTATGCATTCATGGAGATCAGCCCAGGCCCCTGAGCCACACACTTTGCTACTGAATTATTTGTAAGCTTTCTTGATTCAAGCAGGTGACTTTGAAACTAAGTAGAGCTCATCTGGTCCACCACCTGACTTGGCCCAGACCCAGCATTGATCCTCCAGTTTGTCCTTTATCATGTCTGTGCCTGTTATGATTGGTTCAAAACTGCGCAGCTCTTCCATCAAGGTCTTTGCACACTCTTTTATAGCAAGGCTGATGTAGTTTATATTGGATCCTTCCTGGATATTCAAGAACACATTGATCAGAGTCTCCCTTCAGGTAGGGCAGTCCACTCATATTTCTGCATCTCTGCTGTCCAAGGACACGTTTCCTGGGGACCTTGTAGAGCTAGGGGTGGTGTTTTCACAATATTAATTTGTTTCAGGCCTGACAGATGAGTTTAAAGGTCTATTGGAAGAACTCATTTCCAACTCAAGTCCAGAGCTATTCAGGCTGCACATGTTTCTAAAGAGAATTTCTTTTGGAAAATGAATGCTTAAGTTCAAATATTTTTAAAAATGAAGAAAGAAATGAAAAGACTTTCCTCCAGAGCCTCTAATTTACCTGAATTCTTTAAGCCATCAAGCCACTCCTGTTATCACACCTAGTTGGAGCTACCATTTACACATGGGCCCCTGACTCCTTGACTTTGTGTGTGTGTCTGTATGTGTTGAACCACTTGTTAGAACTCACCCTGCATCTTTGAATCTTTCAATGATTTTTCTTCACATATTAGAGATGCCCATACCCTGGCCATTTGCCACATATTTTGTCTGTTCACTTTTCATTTTGTTTCCTGAAATAATCCTGAGTGTTTCCTGATACATCACAACAAAAAGTAACAAGCTGGAAGCCTCAGACTGTAGCCCTGTGGTTTATCTTGATAAGATTGGTCATGTCTCCTTTCAGTAGTTGACTGTCCAGCTGTTGCTCCTGCTGTGGTTTTGAGGATACTTCTGAGGATTTTTTGCTTAATAGAAATGTGGATTGTGCTGCTGACCTTGTTGGTCTCTCCTGCCCAGCCCCCACATATACAGTCCACTCTAGTCCCTTGAGTTTGCCCAAGTTCTCCACAGTAGCATTTCTTACTCTCTTCATCATGGGTTGGATTTTAGTGGGAGCTTCTTAGAAGGGAAGAATTCTGGAATGATGGCCTTAGCAATAACCATGTCTTATTAGTTAGTGTTCTCCAGAGAAATAGAGCCAATAGAATCTCTGTTTATATCTGTCTATCTATCATCTGTAACCTCAGATACACAAATGACACAATCCTTATAGCAGAAAGTGAAGATCAATTAAAGGGCCTCTTGATGAAGGTGAAAAAGCTGGCTTAAAACTCAACATTCAAAAAAATGAAGATCATGGCTTCTGGTCCTGTCACTTCATGGCGAATAGATGGGGAACAATGAAAATAGTGACATACTTTATTTTCTCGGGCTCCAACATCACTGTGGACCATGACTGCAGCCATGAAATTAAAAGACGCTTGCTCCTTGGAAGAAAAGCAATGACGAACCTAGACAGCATAAGAAAAAGCAGAGACATTATTTTGCCTACAAAGGTCTGTCTAGCCAAAGCTATGATGTTTCCAGTAGTCATGTACAAATGTGAGAGCTAGATAATAAGAAAAGCTGAGTGCCAAAGAACTGCTGCCTTTGAACTGTGGTTCTGGAGGACTTTTGAGACTCCCTTGGACAGTAAGGAGATTAAATGAATCAATCTTAAAGGAAATCAAACCTGAATACTCACAGGAAGGACTGATGCTGAAGTTTTAATACTTTGGCCACCTGATGCCAAGAGCTGACTCATTGGAGAAGACCCTGATGCTGGGAAAGATTGAAAGCAGGAGGAGAACGGTGTGACAGAGGATGAGATGGTTGGATGGCATCACCGACTCAATGGACATGAGTTTGAGCAAACTCTGGTAGATGGTGAAGGACAGGGAAGCCTGGTGTGCTGTATTCCATGGGGTCCCAAAGAGTCAGACACAACTGACAACTGAACAGTAACAGCAAAGTCATCTATCTATCCATCTAGCTAGCTATTTACATGCCATCCATCTCTCTGTTTACTTATATCTATGTTTTATCTGTCTATCTATCCGTCTATCTGTTGATAAATCTATCCATAGGAGAAAGAGATGTATTATAAGGGATTGACTATAGTGACTAAGGAGCCTAACAAATCCCAAGATCTGCAGTTGGCAAGCTGGAGACCCAGGAGAGCTGACAGTGCAGTTCCAATCTGAGACTGAAGTTCTAATTTGAAAGCTGAAGCCTTAAGACCCAAGAAGGATTGAGTTTTCAGCTCAATCATGAATCCAAGAAAAGAACTGATGTCCCAGTTCACAGATAGCCAAGGAGGAGAGGTTCCCTCTTATTTAGGCAAGGGTCAGCCTTTTCGTTCTATTCAAGCCTTCAGTGGACTTTTCAGGATCCACCTACCTTGGGAAGGGCAATATACTTTCCTCAGTCTACCAATTCAAATGTTAATCTCATCCAGAAACACCATCACAGACATACTCAGAATAATGTTTGATCAAACGTCTGGATATTTATTGACTCAGTCAAGTTGACCCACAAAGTTAACCATTGTTCATGGTAATGAGGACAGTAATAAAAAAAATTCCTCCCACGGACATTGTACAATGCAACCTGCAAGATATTTTTACCTTTTAAAAATCACATTTTATCATCAAAACCATGCATTGAGGGACTTCCCTGGTGGTCCAGTGGTTAACTCTTAACCTTTGAATCCACAGGTGCAGGTTCAAGCCCTGGTTGGGGAGCTAAGATCTCACACGCCTCATGGCAAAAAAAAAAAAGAACATAAACAACAGAAGCAATATTGTAACAAATTCAATAAAGACTTTAAAAATGGTCCACATTTTAAAAAACCTTTAAAAAAAGAAAAGAAAAAAGAGCCATGCACTAAGATAGGACTTCCTATCCTCTTCTTGTACAAGGAAACTTAAGCTCAGAAAAGTCAAGTATTTACTTATTCATTTGCATTCTATGTGCCAGATATTGTGCCAGGCACTGGAGATTCTAAAGTAAAGTTCCATTCACCATCACTCTACATCCAGGGGCACAAGAGTTCAGGAGAAATTGGCTCTGTGTTGAGCTGGAGCTGGCTGAGCATGAGCTGTGTCCAGAAGAACAATTCGTGCAGAACAATGAAGAGCTAACCGCAAACAAAGGTGATGAAAGCTGGAGAGGGTGCAGTTAAGTAACTTCTGTGTTTGTAGTGGTTACAAAAGGAAGACTGAGGAGGCAGTGGGAGTCCTGGCATTCAGGGGCAGTTTCAGAAGGTTTCAAGATGTGGTATGCTGAGGTTCTAGATGGGAGGATAGCTGGAAGAGGGCTGGAGTACTCTCCAAACTGTCCTTTATCCCTGAGATCTCAGGGTCTGCAGCCCAGTCGTGTTTTCTCTCTTGCTCCCTTTTTGCTTTCGGTGAATAAGTCTTGTTTATTCTATCTCCTAAGTAACGCTCCAATCTGTTTCTCTCTCTTCATCCCCAGGGCTACTTTTTAAATTTAGTTTCTCCTTACCTTGACTCATGAAATAACATTCTGCTTGCTTTTTTACTTCCTCCAAGGTTTTCCCCACCCAGTCACTACTAATCACTCTAAAATGTGACTAGAAGTGCAGGCTTAGTGTGACAGGGCTGGATTTAAATTTTGTGTATTTTACTATCTACATTAGAGCTTCTTGGAAGGGTTGGTATGACTTCCTAGGCAGCAACCAGGCCCTCCTGGGTCACTAACTGTAATACCATATGATATTGTTATTTAATCTCATTTAATTCCCTTTCATCTCTAACAGTGAAATTACATGAAATTAGCACAGTGTCTGTCACTTTATTTTGGATTCACTAACTGATTGCTATTTCAATTACAGATTTTTTTTTTAACTTGCTTGCTTATTACTTAATGGCTCCCAGTCACCTACCGTTTGAAACCCTATAGAGACCTACAGCCTTCTGTGCTCAGGCTTCAAGCCTATTTTCCATCATTATCCCCACTTTCAGCCCTACACTCTCTACACTCTAGCCATGCTGAAGAACCTAATATTTACTTGGTCTATCATGGTTCAGGCTTCCACTGTCTTTGCACATGTCTGGCCTCGTACTAACCTCTCAGTTCTTTTCTGTTGATTTGTTCAGGGAGATGTCTGGATGGCTTGTACTGAGTCTTAAAGACACAATTCAACTTTTACCTCCCTGAAAGGCTTTCCTGATTGCTCTAAGCAGAATTAACTGCTCTCCTTCCAGTCACCACTCCACAGTGTGTGCTCTGTTCAGATGTAAGATCGTTTTCCCTGATGTTTTCCATATTTGATTTTATGTGTGTCTGCTGGATTACATGGTGAACTCTGCTAATGAAGCCGCATTGATCACAAGGGAATGTTTTCTATCAGATGAAGAAAAAATATCAATATTAGTTAATGGAAGTAGAATAAGATACAGGGATAAAATGCAAAAAAAAAAAAGAATATATAGGTAAATGGAACCTCAGAATATGAATAAACTGCTATATGCTTACACCCTTGTGATCATAAAAATGAGATACGCTGTATGTGCATAAAGTATTTGTCTGACTAGAGCTGAAGGTGCAGGTATAATAAAGTTGTATCCTTGTGATAAAGCCACCCTGTGGTGATGATCTTGAAATAAGGAACCAATCCACATGCTAATGAAATAAGTCATAACTATAGACAAGCAAGCAAAGTTCTGCACAGCTCCATTTTGGAGGCAGGCTGACAGAAGCATTTGGCAAATTTTTGAAGTATTTGGCAAGTATTTGAACAAACTTGAAAATTTGCTCAGCAAAGAAGGAACTTGGGAGGACAATTTGAACCTTGTATAAAGGGAGTTATAGGCTTCCCATGTGGCTCAGTGGTAAAGGATCTTCCTGCCAATGCATGTCTCTTGGGTCAGGAAGATCCCCTGGAAAAGGAAAAGGCAATCAAATCCAGTATTCTTGCCTGGAAAATTCCAAGGACAAAAGAGTCTGGTGTGCTACTGTCCATGGGGTCGCAAGAGTTGGACATGACAGTCACTGAGCGCACACATGCACACACACACACACACACACACACACACACACACACAAAGGTATTTATAAGGGGCCAAACTTTTCAGACTCTTCTTGGGTAAGCCACTGAGTATATTTGTGGTTAATACAAATAATGAAACAAATGGGAATCCTCCTGCCACAACCCAGAAGCACTACTGTGTGGAGGGACATTGGTCTGGCCAAGCTCCTGCTTCTCCTAGTCCATTAAGCTGCTTGGAGCTGTTGGAACCTCAGAATATGAATAAACTGCTATATGCTTACACCCTTGTGATCATAAAAATGAGATACGCTGTATGTGCATAAAGTATTTGTCTGACTAGAGCTGAAGGTGCAGGTATAATAAAGTTGTATCCTTGTGATAAAGCCACCCTGTGGTGATGATCTTGAAATAAGGAACCAATCCACATGCTAATGAAATAAGTCATAACTATAGACAAGCAAGCAAAGTTCTGCACAGCTCCATTTTGGAGGCAGGCTGACAGAAGCATTTGGCAAATTTTTGAAGTATTTGGCAAGTATTTGAACAAACTTGAAAATTTGCTCAGCAAAGAAGGAACTTGGGAGGACAATTTGAACCTTGAGCATTTGATAATAGCCTGTGTCTTATTTTCTCTCCCATCCCCTTCCTTTTAGGCAGGAGTGGCTGCACTGCTCAGAAGAGAGAAAAAAAAACAAAGATGAGTAAAATTTTAATCTTGGCATTTTTCTATTTTAGCTCAAGGACTCATTCTTAGTAAAAACAAAATTTACAACAAAATGGATGATAATACATACTACCAGGAAAGCTAAACACCCTAAATGTGTTGAATCCTACATAAAGAAGTATCTACCATTAAAAGTACTCTACTAATTATCAGGGACACTCTGAGAGGCTTTATATTTGTTGACCTTTTAATCCTCATTTAAGACTCAAAGCAATTATCTTTGTAGGACAGACATTATTATTTCTGTTTTGTGGATGAGAAAACTAAAAGTGTATGGAACTGATTCAAGGCCACAGACGCAGCAAGTGGCACAGTTAGCATTCAAATTAAATTGGCATGCTCCAAGCCCTTGTTATATCAATAGCAATAGGATCATGTTATCATGATAAGAAAATCAGGGAAAGGATAATGTGAACTTTCAGGTGAGGTTTAAGTTGATGACAAAGAGAAATCTCTACAGCTCCTAATCTGTTTTGTTTCTGCCTTATCTATCACATGGTTTACTATAAACCCACCTACTAAGACCCTGATGCTGGAAAAGATGAGAGCAGAAGGGAATGACACTGGATGCAATGGCTGGATGGCATCATCGACTCAATGGACGTGAGTTTGAGCAAATGCTGGGAGATAGTGAAGGACAGGGAAGCCTGCCATGCTGCAGTCCATGAAGTCACAAAGAGTCAGACATACCAACTGAACAACAACCTGCTAAGAAGAAAAATGAATCCCCCGAATGCTTGAACTCTAACTAGATTTTTATCTATTAAAATCTAAATAGATTTTTCCCTCCCATGAATATGTGCAAAGACTACGAGTGTAGAGAAACCTGGTCAGTGTGTTTTGGAGCTGCAGTGTGCTTAATGGTTAAGAGAGCAGGTTTTGGGCTGCAGAAGACCGAATTCAAACAATATCTCTGCTAATGCTGTGAATTTGGATGGGCTCTTTCATTTCTCTGAGGCCCATTGTCCTGAGTGGATAAGTGTTATAATGGCATCTACCTTGTAAGGTTAGTGCACAGATTCTAGTTTGGTAAATACATATAACTTAGAAAAATGTACTATGAACAAAGGTAAATATTCAAAGTGAGCTATTATTATTTTGATGTATTCCAGACACTTACTTATACTCATGAAAGCAAAAGAAACTGTTGCATGTGTGCCTGTGCTAAGTCTCTTTAGTTGTATCTGACTCTTTGCTACCCCATGGACTGTAGCCCTTCAGGACCCTCTGTTCATGGGGTTCTCCAGGCAAAAATACTGGAGTGGGTTGCCATTCTCCACTCCAGGGGAAAGAAAATCTTAGGAAGTATTAATTATATTAATTTTTAAATTGAGATTCAAAATTGCACTCATAAAACTATTGAAACTATGCAAACATTGAGAATGAAAATAGAAAAAGACTGCAGAGAAATGTATCAAAAGTATTCAAGAGGTTGCCTTTAGAAGCATGGGGGGTAGTTCCTTTTATTAACTTCCATATTTTTAAACTCTTTTGTGATCAGAATATGCTACATTTTATTAAAGGGGAAATTTTAATTCTATATAATTTTAAATATTATATGCTAATATTACCTTAATCATCAAAGGAAATGAACAGAAAAGTTTTGAAATGTTTTCACCAGAAAAATGTCAGTTTGACTAAATGTAAGCAGTCAAGGCTACAGTCTTTCCAGCAGTCATGTACTGATGTGACAGTTGGACCATAAAGAAGACTGATCACCAAAGAACTGATGGTTTTAAACTGTAATGATGAAGAAGACTCTTGAGAGTTCCTTGGAAAGCAAGGAGATCAACCAGTCAATCCTAAAGGAAATCAACCCTGAATACTCTGGAAGGACTGATGCTGAAGCTGAAGGCCATCTGATGCAAAGAGCTGACTCACTGGAAAAGACCTGATGCTGGGAAAGATTGAAGGCAGAAGGAGAAGAGGGTGACAGAGGATGAGATGGTTGCATGGCATCACCGACTCAATGGACATGAACTTGGGCAAACTCCAGGAGATGGTGAGGGACAGGGAAAACTGGAGTGCTATGGTCCATGGAGTCCTGAAGAGTCAGACATGACTTGGTGACTGAACAACAACAAGCAGGTTTGCCTGGCAAATATTCTCTGCATACTGCAGGCTCCTGAAAGCATCTCTAAGTGAGGGGGGTGGGGGGGGATGTTGGAACTGAGTCCACAGGACAGCCTTCCCAAGAGTTCTAGAAGGCTGGAAAATGCAAATTCATCTCTGTGCTCAATCCCCTGCAACTGAACTAAGAAATCCCTGGGCTCTGATGGAGGCAGGATGCATGCCACCTCCTTGTTCTGACACAGTTGAGTCTAGAAGAAGCAGAGCTGCCTGAGTAGGAACAGCCCTGCTTTACTGGCACTGATGGCTCAAGCAGCCATTAATTAGGCTGAGACTAGCTTCAGACAGGGCTTCCCTGGTGGCTCAGCCAGTAAAGAATCTGCCTGCAATATGAAAGACCCAAATTCAATCCCTGGGTCCAGATGATCCCTTGGAGAAGAGAATGGCTACTCCCTCCAATATTTTTGCCTGGAGAATCCCATGAGTAGAGTTGCCTGGTGGGCTACAGTCCATGGGATCATAAAGAGCTGGACTCGACTGAACAACCAACACTTTCACTTCTTACTTTAGCTTAAATACAGTAGTTTGTTAATTGTGAGTTTAACACAAAACTCCCTGTGTTACAGCAGGCAGACTGAAAATGGAGCCAGAGAAGTGGGAAGATTTCCAGGCACAGTGCAAGTGCATAAAGTGGAAATTAATGTACAGCAAGGATGCGGAGGGTGAGGGTGCCCTGGTGCAGCTTGACTTGAATCCTGGAAGGCTCTTTGAAAGACTCTGAGTTGGTTGTACAAAACTTGCTGGAGGTGGTGATGAATTCACCACCAAGAATTTTGAATGCTGAGTAGGAAAGAGCCAAATGGGTGATTTAGAAGACTTTTGAGATCAGTGGCTGTCAGAGACCTGGATAAACAAACAAACAAACAAAAAACAAAAAACAAAAAACCATCACATTTGGGAAGTAACTGGTAGGTCAGAAGACCAGATATGGATACAGAATGGAAGATGTTGGGATTGCTGAGAAAGATACAAGAAAGTGTAAAAAGAAAAGAAAAAAGCAAGGTATGCAAAGATGGAAGATTAAGAAAGGTGAGAGAGGGACTTACTTGGTGATCCAGTAGTTAAGACTTCGACTTCTAATGCAGGGGATGTGAGTTTGATCCCTGGTTGGGAGCTAAGATCCCACATGCCTTGTGGCCGCAAAGCCAAACCATAAAACAGAAGCAATATTGTAACAAATGCAATAAAGACTTTAAAAAGTGGCTCATATTAAAAAAACTTTAAAAATAAGGGTGAAAAAATAACTCAGTAAGTCCCTCATGGGCAGTCAGAGGAAAAAGAGGTCTCTGCTAGAAGGGAAGTGAAGAGGAGGACAGGAGTTCATCCAGTAGTTGAAAATATTCACTCATATATCCCTCCATTCATTATTTTGTTCATTTTTTCACAAAAATAAATTAAGAGTTCACTTTTTGCCTAGCATTGTCCTATCACAGCTGAACAGAGAATGGAAAGACAAACTCAAAATGAATTATTACAATAAACTGTGATCAGAGCTGTAATAAAACTTTGTACAAGGTGATATACAGGCAGGGAAGAAAGAGGCCATTGGAGGAGTTGGGAAAGACTTCCTAGAGGATGAGTCATTTAAATAGGGCTTGAAAGGAAGAGTTGGGGATGAATGAGAACAGAAGGAAGAATATCTCAAACAAAGAGAAAAGCAGGGCAATTTATATTTGGAAAATAAGATGAAATCACAAGTAGATGGAGGATGGATGGAGAAATAAGAAAGTGAAGGAAGATGGGATTGAAATGGGAAGAGTTTGGATTATAGGAATTGGAAAATAATTCTGTATACCAGTGGTTCCCATGCTTTTTTGGTTAGGTATTATATTAATTCATAATTTTGAGTTATACCCCCAATATTCATTCCTCATTAAATAAATCATTAGTGAACATCTGTTACATACCACATTGCTTCCCTTAACCATAGACCAGGTTCAGTTTCTTGGATATTATGCATTAAGAATTCTTTAACATTTTGCTACATTTCTGTATTTTATATAGTCAAAATATAAATATTCTCACTTCTATAAAATATATAATTTGAAATACATAAATTGTATCTATATAAATTTTTGAGAACCTCTTCTATTATAGATACAACTGTTTGTATTTTCCTCCATTTAATAGAGCTTAGAAACCATGGTCCTACTTCATTTCCTGCCCAATCAGTAACCTCTGCTTGTTTTAAAACTCCTTTCTCCTAGGTATTTTACTGGAGTTTTATTTGATTGTTTCTGCTCATGTCCCTGATAGAATGTGTTTTGTGTGTATATGCTACTGTCTTGTGACCTGAGAAACCCCAAGGACAGAGGAGCCTGGTAGGCTACAGTCCATGGGGACACAAAATAGCAGACACTTTGGGTCCCTTTGTGCCCCAGAGTAGATACTTTTTCTTTTTAGAAATTAAAGCAATGCAATGGTTCCTGAGTCCTTATTTTAGCCAGACATTATTCTGAGTGTTTTTCATGTACCAACTCAGCTCATCTTCACAGCAACATCCATGATGATTACACTGTTATCACCATATTACAGGTAGGCAGACTGAGATCCATTTGTTTTGTGTGTATATGCTACTGTCTTGTGACCTGAGAAACCCCAAGGACAGAGGAGCCTGGTAGGCTACAGTCCATGGGGACACAAAATAGCAGACACTTTGGGTCCCTTTGTGCCCCAGAGTAGATACTTTTTCTTTTTAGAAATTAAAGCAATGCAATGGTTCCTGAGTCCTTATTTTAGCCAGACATTATTCTGAGTGTTTTTCATGTACCAACTCAGCTCATCTTCACAGCAACATCCATGATGATTACACTGTTATCACCATATTACAGGTAGGCAGACTGAGATCCATAGAGAAGACAATGGCAACCCACTCCAGTACTCTTGCCTGGAAAATCCCATGGACAGAGGAGGCTGGTAGGCTGCAGTCCATGGGGTTGCTAAGAGTCAAGCACGACTGAGCGACTTCACTTTCACTTTTCACTTTCATGCACTGGAGAAGGAAATGGCAACCCATTCCAGTGTTCTTGCCTGGAGAATCCCAGGGATGGCAGAGCCTGGTGGGCTTCCATCTATGGGGTCACACAGAGTTGGACACTATTGAAGCAACTTAGCAGCAGCAGCAGCAGCAGCAGCAGCAGCAGCAGCAGCAGCAGCAGCAGCAGCAGCAGGCTGAGACCAGGAAGACTGAGCTGTGGCTCAAGGTTGCCTACTGTGCACCAGGAATTCACAGAAGGTTTTGAGTTTACTAAGTTTGGTTCCAGAGCCCACATTCTCAATCAGTGTATCTCATATCATGTACCATGATGACCGGAGGTAATGAGCATCAAGAGGTTACTATGTGCCAGGGACTCTGTCAAGTCCATTAAGTGTACCAGCCTGGCAAGCTCCCATAACTACCCCACAGTGGAACACTGCTATTATCACCCACTTCACAGATGAGGAAACTAAGGCTTCAGGACCTTACTAAGCTTGTTGCGAGCCAGAAAACAGGCAAGCAGTGGGACTGGACTTAGAAGACAGGTAGGTTTGGCCAAAGTCCATGTACATAGCCCACTGACTCTACCACATCTGACACCTGGGGAGGGATTTACTTTTGACTTTGTTTCTTGCAGAATGTGCTTGGGGTCTGATTATAGGAAAAATACTGACTAACATTAGTCTTATTATCATTAGTAAAAGAGAGAAAGAGTTTGTCTCCAACAAACACTGGACATTACCAGATGCCAGCCTTCAAGCTAGTATTTTATGAAACACTATGTTACTAAATCACCTTGACAACTTTCTGAGGGAGATATTATTATCATCCAGTTTTCATATGGGGGAACACCCACGTTAGTGGGTTAGGCTGGAGACATTAAATGACTCCCCCACGGCCATAAAGTTGATAAGAAGAACAGCCCTGATTGAGACCTCGGTTTTCCTGTTTCCAAATCTCATCCCTTGGAGTTTTAGGGCTTAGTCCCTGGTTGTCCTCTCCTGTTATGCCTGAGAAGAGAACAGAGGACTATTCCTATCATACATTACTCTGCCTCTCAGCTGCCCAGTCTCCCAGAGAAGGTCCCGTTATATCCATAATCTGGATGACAGCACCCCTCTCCTCTGCTCATCACTTGCAGTCTCCCTAGGAAGAAGGCTTTGCTACCGGAAGGAAGATTTATGGCTTCAGTTTCATCAAGCTGGCTTCAAGATGCAGCGCTCTAGCCCAGCCGCCTCTTCCTCATTCATCTTCCTCAGGGTAAACAAAGATTGTAAATTCACAGTGCTTCTGATTAAGTTTTAGGGACCCCGCCACATCACTGCCAAACAGAAACACACACACACACACAGAAACACACACACACACACACACCCTTACTCATATACTTATATCTGTTAACTTTTGTGGTTTAGTTGCTGAGTCATGTCCACCTCTTTTGCAACCTCATAGACTGTAGCCCATCAAGGTCCTCTGTCTATGGGATTTTCCAGGTAAGTATACTAAAGTGGATTGCCATTTCCTTCTCTAGGCGATCTTCCTGACTCAGGAACTGAACCTGTGTCTCCTGCATTGCAGGAGGATTCTTTCCTGCTGAGCCATCAGGGAAGTCCATATCTATTATTAATAACTGTAGCTATGTAAAACACAGGATTTTCACACCACACTGTGATGGTCAGAGCTATGGATTCTGCATCTGGACTTCTTGTTGTTGTTCAGTCTCAGTAGAGATAGAGATACAAGTAAGGTAAAATCTCTTGTTTTCAAAGACTTAGGGTCTTGGGAGGAGAGAGAGAGAGACAGAATAGTAAAAAGACAGTTTCTAGTAAATTATGACAGAAGCAATCACAGATGTCTGTGGAAGCACAGACTTTGGAAAACAGTGGTCAGAGAAGGTTTGGCTCTTTCTTATGCAAAACTGACAGGCAATTAATCCTGAGCTTTGTAGAGCAGGTCTGAGGAAAGATCAAAAGAGTTAGAGCCTACAGGACCTGATATCTGAGACAGAATGCCTTCTGTGACATTCATACTCTTCCTACACCTGCTATAGTCATCTTGCATACTAATAACTATTTACACTGGCTTATTTTCAGTTTACATTAGGGAAATTGCACTAGCAGGAACATTTAAATCATGGAAGGTACTGAGTAAAACTGGTGATAGAAGCAAGGTCCGGTGCTGTAAGGAGCAATACTGCATAGGAGCCTGGAATGTCAGGTCCATGAATCAAGGCAAATTGGAAGTGGTCAAACAGGAGATGGCAAGAGTGAACGTCGACATTTTAGGAATCAGCAAACTAAAATGGATGGGAATGGGTGAATTTAACTTAGATGATCATTATATCTACTACTGTGGGCAGGAATCCCTTCAAAGAAAGGGAGTAGCTATCATAGTCAACAAGAGAGTCCGAAATGCGGTACTTGGATGCAATCTCAAACAACGACAGAATGATCTTTGTTCCTTTCCAAGGCAAACCATTCAATATCACGGTAACCGAAGCCTATGCCCCAACCAGTAATGCTGAAGAAGCGGAAGTTGAATCAAAACCTTTTAGAACTAACACCCCAAAAAGATGGCCTTTGCATTATAAGGGACTGGAATGCAAAAGTAGGAAGTCAAGAAACACCTGGAGTAACAGGCAAATTTGGCCTTGGAGTATGGAATGAAGCCTGGCAAAGGCTAATAGAGTTTTGCCAAGAGAACGCACTAGTCATAGCTTCAATTTACAAAAAGCAGATGAACCAGAGGTCAAATTGCTAGTACTGCTGGATTATGGAAAAAGCAAGAGAGTTCCAGAAAAACATCTATTTCTGCTTTATTGTCTATGACAAATCTTTGACTCTATGGATCACAACAAACTGTGGAAAATTCTTCAAGAGATGGAAATTTCAGACCACCTGACCTGCTTCTTGAAAAAATCTGTATACAGGTCAGGAAGCAACAGTTAGAACTGAACATGGAACAACAGACTGGTTCAAATAGGAAAAGGAGTATGTCAAGGCTGTATATTGTCACTCTGCTTATTTAACATATATGCAGAGTACATCATGAGAAACACTGGGCTGGATGAAACACAAGCTGTAATCAAGATTACCGAGAGAAATATCAATAACCTCAGTTATGCAGATGACACCACCTTTATGGCAGAAATCAAAGAAGAAGCCTCTTGATGAAAGTGAAAGAAGAGAGTGAAAAAGTTGGCAGATCATGGCAGCCAATTCCATCACTTCATGGCAAATAGATGGGGAAACAGTGGAAACAGTGTCAGACTTTATTTTTTTAAACTCCAAAATCACTACAGATGGTGACTGCAGCCATGAAATTAAAAACACTTACTTCTTGTAATAAAAGTTATGACCAACCTAGACAGCATATTTAAAAGCAGAGACATTACTTTGCCAACAAAGCTCAGTCTGGTGAAGGCTATGGTTTTTCCACTGGTCACGTATGGATGTGAAAATTGGACTATAAAGAAAGCTAAGTGCCAAAGAATTGATGCTTTTGAACTGTGGTGTTGGAGACGACTCTTGAGAGCCCCTTGGACTGCAAGGGGACCCAACCAGTCCATCCTAAGGAGATCAGTCTTGGGTGTTCATTGGAAGGACTGATGTTGAAGCTGAAACTCCAATACTTTGGACACCTGTCAAAGAGCTGACTCATCTGAAAAGACCCTGATGCTGGGAAAGATTGAGGGCAGGAGGAGAAGGGGATGACAGAGGATGCAATGGCTGGATGGCATCACTGACTCAATGGACATGAGTTGGGTAAACTCCGGGAGTTGGTGATGGACGGGGAGGCCTCGTGTGCTGCAGTCCATGGGGTTGCTAAGAGTCGGACACGACTGAATGACTGAGCTGAATTGAACTGAACTGAGTAAAATACACTCACAAACATACACACCTTCCCCATAAATTGAAAAAAAGATACTCTACATTTGGA
Source organism: Madoqua kirkii (assembly GCA_006408675.1). NCBI lineage: Eukaryota > Metazoa > Chordata > Mammalia > Artiodactyla > Bovidae > Madoqua > Madoqua kirkii. The sequence continues at coordinate 20,305 of SJYC01063200.1, forward strand.
AAGTAGTTTTTTTTTTTTTTAAACAAAAGGCTTTAAGGTTAACAACAAGGAGAACTGTGCATGAATACAGTATTCTCATAGGATATGCATTGTATTTTCTTACTGTATATACATTTTTGTTACACAAGCATGTGAATAAATTATAGATAATGAGAGCCAGTTATCTTTGCAGAGAAAGAATTTAAGAATAAGGGATGGAGAAAAGCTAGAATGAGCATAGTGTCATTGGATTAAAATTGGATATATCTGTGTGAATTTATGTTTCTAAAATATATAAAGACAAATGAATGAGATGTGTATCGAGACATGTGCTTGACTGTATTTCCCGAATCTGGCCTCTTATAGAACTTTAGCAAAGCCACTGACCTCAAATTCAGTTCAGTTCAGTCATGTCAGACTCTTTGCAACCCCACAGACTGTAGCATGTCAGGCTTCCCTGTCCTTCACCATCTCCTATAGCTTGTTCAAACATGTCCATAGAGTTGCTAATGCCATCTAACAACCTCATCCTCTGTCATCCCTGTGTCCTCCTGCCTTCATCTTTCCCAGCATCAAGGTCTTTTTATATGGTTCAGCTCTTCAACAAGTGGCCAAAGTATTGAAGTTTCAGCTTAAACATCAGTCCTTCCAGTGAACACTCAAGATTGATCTCCATTAAGATGGACTGGTTGGATCTCCTTGCAGTCCACGGGACTCTCAGGAGTTGTCTCCAACACCACAGTTTAAAAGCATCAATCCTTCAGCACTTAGCTTTCTTTATAGTCCAACTCTCACATCCACACATGATTAGTGGAAAAAACAGCTTTGTCTGTGTGGACCTTTCTTGGCAAAGTAATGTCTCTGATTTTTAATATGCTGTCTAGGTTGGTCATAGCTTTTCTTCCAAGGAGAAAGTGTCTTCTAATTTCATGGCTGCAGTCACCATCTGCAGTGATTTTGGAGCCCAAGAAAATAAAGTCTCTCACTGTTTCTATTGTTTCCCTATCTATTTTCCATGAAGTGATGGGACCAAATGATCTTAGTTTTTTTGAATGTTGAGTGTGAATGACTTCAGACTAATCATGAGAAAATTCCAGACAAACCTAAACTGAGAGACAATCTGTAAGATAACTGATCAAAACCCATCAAAAGTATCAAAGTCATAAAAAATAAGGAGAGAGTGAGGAGCTGTGACCAATTCAAAGGTAATGAAACATGACTAATAACTAATACATGGACTGTGGGATTCTAGATTAGACTCTAGGATAGATAAAGGGACATTCAGGGAAAGCTAGTCAGATTTTAACAGTGTTTAATGTTCATTTCTTGACCTTGATAATTGACCTGTGGTTAAGTTGTTAGCATTAGTAATGTAAGCACTTAATGTTATTTTTGTAACTTTTCTGTAAATCTAAAATGATATAAAAGTTTAAAAGATAAAAAATATACTTAATTTGGTTGATCTTTCACAATGTCAGGCATACAGTAGAAATTTAGTATATGTTAGCAGAATAGTTTTGGGCTCCCCAGGTGGCTCAAGTGGTTAAAAAAAAAAAATCCACCTGTCAATGCAGGAGCCACAGGAGACACAGGTTTAACTCCTGGGTTGGGAAGATCCCTTGCACAAGGAAATGGCAACCCACTCCAGTATTTTTGCCAGGATAATCCTATGGACAGAGGAGCCTGGTGGTCTACTGTCCATGAGGTTGCAAATAGCTGGACACAACTGAGAATGCACATGCGATTTTTTTGCACCATGTGCTTGATCTGTCAGTTTTCCCCACCTGAGGTGTTATTCTCTCAATCCCATATTTCTTGATTCGTTTTATGACAATGGGCTTCCCTAGTAGCTCAGATGGTAAAGAATTGCCTGCAATAAGGGTTCCCCAGCTCAATTCCTGGGTTGGGAATATCTGCTGGAGAAGTGATAGTTTGCCCACACCAGTATTCTTGAGCTTCACTGGTGCTCAGCTGGTAAAGAATCCACCTATAATGTGGGAGACGTGGGTTCAATCCCTGGGTTTGGAAGATTCCCCTGGAGAAGGGAATGGTTACCCACTCCAGTATTATGGCCTGGAGAATTCCGTGGATTGTATAGTCCATGGGTTGCAAAGAGCTGGACATGACTGAGTAACTTTTATTTTCACTTTATGACATTATATGTGGCCGTGAATTATTTAATGTTGATGTGAGCTGCTGATCAGTTTCACAAACATTCTGGAGAAGAAAGAACTAGAGAAGAAACAGAGGTAGGCATGGAAATTGAGTGGCACCGCAGTGCACAGTGCAAGTGCTGTTGAGGCCTTGGAGAGCAGAAGTCCAGCTCCATCCAGCATCTTATAGTCATCTGTACTGCTCTGCACTCCCACATAGGGGGCAGCAGACAACTGGGAATGATGCTTAGGAGGCTCTGGAGTTGGACAGCTGAGACGCTCCCGGGAGCTGTCCATGGTCCTGAGAGAGATGTCCAGGACCTAACCTGACCCAGGCATGGGATCTTGGATTTTTTTTTTTAATTAACTAATTTATTTTAATTGAAGGCTAATTACTTTACAATATTGTAGTGGTTTTTGCCATACATCGACATGAATTAGCCACAGGCGCACAAGTGTTCCCCATCCAGAACCCCCTTCTCCTCTCCCTCCCCATCTCATCCCCCAGGACCATCCCAGTGCACCAGCCCTGAGCACCCTGTCTCATGCATCAAACCTGGACCAGCAGGGATCTTAGATTTTGCATGTGACGACTCTAATTATACATGAACTTTAGAGTACCAAGCACTGTAGGAATGGTGTGTGTGTGTGTGTGTGTGTGTGTGTGTGTGTGTGTGTGTGTATTTTTCTATTTGTAAAGCTAGGCTCCAAAAAACTTCATCACTGTGGAAGGTGGAGCTGGCTCATTCCAGAAGCTTGAACCTGGAGGTAATTGAGCCCCCTGTAGTCAATGCTTTCTCTATAACATGCCTCATAAAGTGCAATTCCAAGTATTATACCTAGAAAATAATTTCCCTGGACTTTTAAAAATGCAATTTCCAAGACATGCCTATTAAGTCAGAATCAAAGGCAAATTTAGAGTTACAGTTTAAGGCAGAGTTACAAGGAATAGCAAAAAAAAAAAAAAAGACTTCCTCAGTGATCAATGCAAAGAAATAGACAAAAACAATAAAATGGGAAATATTAGAGATATCTTCAAGAAAATTAGAGATACCAAGGGAACATTTCATACAAAGATGAGCATAATAAAGGACAGAAATGGTGTGGACCTAACAGAAGCAGAAGATATTAAGAAGAGGTGGCAAAAATACACAGAAGAAGTATACAAAAATGATCTTCATTACCCAAATAAACATGATAGTGTGATCACTCACCTAGAGCCAGACATCCTGGAATGTGAAGTCAAGTGGGTCTTAGGAAGCATCACTGTGAACAAAGCTAGTGGAAGTGATGGGATTTCAGTTGAGCTAGTTAAAATCCTAAAAGATAATGCTGTGATAGTGCTGCACTCAATATGTCAGCAAATTTGGAAAACTCAGCAGTGACCACAGGACTGGAAAAGGCCGTTTTCATTCCAATCCCAAAGAAAGGCAATGCCAGAATGCTCAAACTACTGCACAACTGCACTCATCTCACATGCTAGTAAAGTAATGCTCAAAATTCTCCAAGCCAGGCTTCAGTAATACGTAAACTGTGAACTCCCTGATGTTCAAGCTAGTTTTAGAACAGGCAGAGGAACCAGAGATCAAATTGCCAACATAGATTGGATCATCAAAAAAGCAAGAGAGTTTCAGAAAAACATTTGCTTCTGCTTTATTGATTACACCAAAGCCTCTGAATGTGTGGATCACAACAAATTGTGAAAAATTTTGAAAGAGATGGGAATACCAGATCACCTGACCTGCCACCTGAGAAATCTGTATACAGGTCAGGAAGCAATAGTTAGAACTGGACATGGTACAACAGACTGGTTTCAAAACAGGAAAGGAGTATGTCAAGGCTGTATATTGTCATCCTACTTATTTAACTTATATGCAGAGTACATCATGAAAGTACTTGGCTGGATGAAGCACAAGCTGTAATCAAGCCAGGAGAAATATTAATAACCTCAGATATGCAGATGACACCACCCTTATGGCAGAAAATGAAGAGGAACTAAAGAGCTTCTTGAAGAAAGTGAAAGAGGAGAATGAAAAAGTTGCCTTAAAACTTAACATTTAAAAAACTAAGATCGTGACATACAGTTCCATCACTTTAAGGCAAACAGACGGGGAAACAATGGATGGAGTGACAGACTTTATTTTCTTGGGCTCCAAAATGACTACAGATGGTGACTGCAGCCATTAAATTAAGAGATGTTTGCTCCTTGGAAGAAAAGCTATGACCAACCTAGACAGCATATTAAAAAGCAGGGACATTACTTTGCCAACAAAGGTCCATCTAGTCAAAGCTGTGCTTTTTCCAGTAGTCATGCATGGATGTGAGAGTTGGACCGTAAAGAAAGCTGAGTGCTGAAGAACTGATGCTTTTTACTGTGATGTTGAAAAAGACTCTTGAGAGTCCCTTGGGTTGCAAGGAGATCAAATCAGTCAATTGTAAAGGAAATCAGTCTTGTATATTCATTGGAAGGACTAATGCTGAAGCTGAAACTCCAGTACTTTGGCCACCTGATGCAAAGAGGTGACTCATTTGGAAAGACCCTGATTCTGTGAAAGATTGAAGGCAAGATGAGAAGGGGAGGACAGAGGATGAGATGGTTGGATGGCATCATCAACTCAGTGGACATGAGTTTGAGTAAACTCTGGGTGTTAGTGATGGACAGGGAGGTCTGGCATGCTGCAGTTCATGGGGTTGCAAAGAGTCAGACACAACTGAACGACTGAACTGAACTAAAGGCAAAGATTGGACAGAAGAGAGAAGGGAGGTCTGGATAAAAATATTCATTTAAACAATGCTTCCCTAGTGATTCATACTCACTCTGAGGTATAAAAATACTTTTATATCCAATGAAAAAGAGGCATAGATAGAAATATTTGGGGAGTGGAAGTTGTCACTGGAACTACTATTCATATTTATGTCTCTTTCTTTAAAGTTCCCCCTTTTCCAATATGCATCAAAATTTGCATAATATTTCACCTCATGAATATACATTGGTTTGTTTAAGAACATGAATATAATTCATAAATAAATATATATGTATTTATTCGTGTTTATTATTTCACTCTTCAATTATTTATTGAGCACTCACTATACTCCAGGCACTATTCTAGGCTCTTCAGATACAATATAGAATAAAGCGGAGTCTTTGTCCTTATGGAGTTTATATTTTCCTTATGGAAGGTGAGGGAGAGACAGAGAAATTTCAATTTGTGAATTTTCAAAGATGCTAATGTATGTTAGCATGTCCAACCACAGAATTTAGTTCATGTGTCTGGCGTACATTGTCATGTGCATGCTTCCGCTACAAGTGTTTGTGTTATTGTATACCTTACTGTGCAGTACTGAATAGTGTACAATAGCATGGTATCTTCATGTCAGACCTGGGATGTCCAGAAGCATGCATAAAAGCAGTGGCATGTGGCCGACTGTGTTAGCTGGGTAACCAGGCTAACTTTGTTGGACTTAGAAATGCACTCTCAGAATGGAACTCATTCATATGCAGGGGAATTACTGTATTAGTGATGCATGCTCAACTTTTTTTTTTTTAATTTATGAAGTAATTAACTGCAAAATTTAGAAACTGTTTATTTAGGCTTTCTAAGTATCACAATCAAGTTCATTCCACTCTATACAAACCCAGCATAGTCTTGGAATCACACTGGACACACTTATGTCCTTGAAGAGGGTGCTGTCCCCTAGAACCTTACTAGTCTGAAGAGTGATGACCCATCTCAACATTCTGGCCCCTGATCGCATGCTGCTATTAGTTCTCAGAAACTCTTCTGTGGCTCCACTTTCCTTTCTTAGAAAAACAGACAGTGCGGAGTCCCTGCTGTTCTGCTGCTGTGACAATAAATGAGTGTGTGTTTTTCCACACTCACTCCTTCTGTGGAAAGAGCTCAAAAAATGCCAAGTAGTTTCCTCCTCCAAGATATATATGTTTTTCTTCATCAAAAATGTTGTTTTGTGCTCATCTGGTTCCCTCTTCCCAAGAAGAAGAATTATTATTAGATCGGCAACTCTCTCAAACACTGAATAAAAGAATAAAGGAGAACTGTTTGTGCTGCGCTGTCTTATTGGAGGCCTCGCGGCATAATGTATGAACTCCAGCGTGTCACCATATTTTACAGTAGCACTGATGTTTTCTCCAGGTGCTTTTAAGTCAGGCAAGCAGAACTCGTATTTCAACCCAAATTCAGTTTGCATAGCACCAATGATAACATCACATCTTTCAAAGCTGTTTCAACTCTGGGGATCCCTTGCACTCAGTGCAAACTCTCCTGTTCCCTATACAGAAGCATGTTCTATAATTAACATAAGCAAGTCCTAAAGCCCATTGGAACTGTGTGTATTGTAGGCTCAGCAAGTACAGTGATGTCTCATCCAAGTTCTGCCAAAGCAGTTTGGTCCTGTTTGTCACCTCTTCACCACTTGGGCAACAAAGACATTCCCAAGTCAGGGAAGTACATACGGTCCAACCATTTGGTTTGGAAATAGCATATCCCGTTACTAAGAAATTATGTTAAGACAGTAAAGCTGTAGATCCAGGATAAGAAGCAGAGAAGAGAGATTATTTATGTACTAAGAGACATATCTCTAGACAGAGATCATCATGGTCATGCTTAAAATCTTGCATGCTAGGCTTCAGCATTATGTGAACCAAGAACTTCCAGATGTCTAAGCTTGGTTTAGAAAAGGCAGAGCAATCAGAGGTGAAATTGCCAACATTCACTGGATCGTAGAGAAAACAAGGGAATTCCAGAAAAACACCTACCTCTTTTTCACTGACTACGCTAAATCCTTTGACTGTATGGATCTTAACACGCTGTGAAAAGTTCTTAAAAAGATGAGAATATCAGAACACCCCACCTGTCTCCTGAGAAACCTGTATGTGGGTCAAGAAGCAAGTTAAAACACTGTATGGAACAATTGATTCCTTCGAGATAGAGAAAGGAGTGCAACAGGACTGTCTGCTGCCATCCTGTTTGTTTAACCTGTACACTGAGCACATCATGAGAAATGCCAGATTGGATGAGTTACAAGCTGGAATCAAGATAGGCAGGAGAAACATCAACGACCTCAGATATGTGGATGATACCACTCTAATGGCAGGAAGTGAAGAGGAACTAAAGAGCCTCTTGATGAGGATGAAGGAGAAGAGTAAAAGAGCCAGCTTAAAGCTAAATATTAAGAAAACTAAGATCATGGCATCTGGAGTTACTACTTCACAGCAAATAGAAGAGGAAGTGGTGGAAGTAGTGACAGATTTCCTCCTCTTCGGCTCTAAAGTCACTGTAGATAGTGACTGCAGCCTTGAAATCAAAAGACTGTTGCTTCTTGGCAGGAAAGCTATGGCAAACCTAGACAGTTTGTTGAAAAGCGAAGACATTACTCTGCTGACAGAAGTCCATGTGGTCAAGGCTATGGTCTCCTCAGTGGTCATGTAAATCTGTGAGAGCTGGACCATAAAGAAGGTAGAGTGCCAAAGACTTGATGCCTTTGAACTGTGGTGCTGGAGAAGACTCCTGAAAGTCCCTTGGACAGCAAGGAGATCAAGCAAGTCAGTCTTAAGGGAAATCAACCCTAAATACTTGCTGGAAGGACTGATGCTGAAGATGAATCTCCAGTATTTTCATCATCTGACATAAGCAGTCAAGGCTATGGTCTCCTCAGTGGTCATGTAAATCTGTGAGAGCTGGACCATAAAGAAGGTAGAGTGCCAAAGACTTGATGCCTTTGAACTGTGGTGCTGGAGAAGACTCCTGAAAGTCCCTTGGACAGCAAGGAGATCAAGCAAGTCAGTCTTAAGGGAAATCAACCCTAAATACTTGCTGGAAGGACTGATGCTGAAGATGAATCTCCAGTATTTTCATCATCTGACACAAGCAGCTGACTCATTGGGAAAATCCCTGATGCTGGGAAAAAGTGAGGGCAGAAAGAGAAGAGGGCATCAGAGGGTGAGATGGCTGGATGGCATCATTGAGCAATGGACATGAACTTGGGCAAACTCCAGGAGGTGGTGAGGGACAGGGAGGCCTGGCATGCTGCAGTCCATGGGGATGCAAACAGGCAGACATGACTGGGTGACTGAACAACAAGAGACAGATGACTAGACAGAGATCACCCTTTCATTCATGAAACCAGTGTTTTTCGAGCATCTACTCTATGCCAGTTGCTAGGCTTAAAGCAACAAGCAACAAAAACTCATATCTCATCAAGCTCATAGACTGTAGGAAGCACAGGCAAATCACCAAGCATAGGAGAAAATGTGATTAATTGCTTCAGTAGGGAAAACACATGGTACTGTTGGAGAAGTAACTGAAGGCATCACACCTCATTTATGGGTCTTATCAAAGGTTTCCTAAAGATAGTATTTATACTGAGACTGAAAGATGAGTAACAGGATTAGGATTCTAACAGGTACCTTGACACCACTTCTTTATTTCAACTATTTTCTTTCCAGATGTGCTATCTGAAAGTGGATATAAGTTTGAGCAAACTCCGGGAGATAGTGAAGGACAGGGAAGCCTGCCATGCTGCTGTCCATGAGGTTACAAAGAGTCAGACCTGGCTGAGTGACTAAGACTGAAGAGAGACACTTTTTATTTTCTGTGCCACACACAACATTTTACCTACATTTTTTCTCTGCAATTTTGAGCTTTTACAAATGTGGGAAATGAGTTGCTATCCCCCCAGGTCAACAAACAACTAATGCTTTTAGACTCATTATGTTTTACAGAGTGTTTTACAATTATTATATTATTAATTGGCCACTTCCAATAATTGTGTGAGATGGGCACTAGTTCCCCATTTTGCAGAAGAGAACTGGGGAGTTTAGTGACACTAATTATTTTACTTGAAGATGCCCAGTAAGCAGCAAAGTTACAATTTGAACCCAAGTCAGTCTGACATTTCTTTTACAATAAATACTAGCTTGAGTAGCACATTAAACATGGAATGGAGCCAAGAGATTTCTTGTGTGAGTTAATTTCATTACACTGATGGAGAAAGTTAGCCTTGGGGGAAGAGGAAAACCATGTCTAAGGCTAAAATGTCTGTGACTACAACTTTTTCATTCCTTCCATGAATTTCTAGACTGATTTAGATTTTCACTAGCATTTTCTGTGGAATAAAAAAAGTTAAAAAAAAAGATATTGTTCTTATGAAATAAAAGAGAGATTAGTAGCCTTACATTTGCTTCTTATCTCCTACTTTTCTGCTAAAGGTAAATCTGAAGAGAGAGTTAATTTGTTCAAGACAAAGAAGGAAGCATTTCATACTTTTCCAGCAGGCTAAGAACACCTGGTTTCCAATTTGGGAGATGTGAGTAATTGTTTATCTAGAGATTACCAACCTATGCTCCTAACTAATCCCCAGCCCCAGGGTACGAGAGAATGTGATGTTACATTTATTTATAGATGGGACTGCGTGCAGGAAGGGAGCACATTTCTGCTGACAGACACAGGCAGTTTTTCCATCTGCTTCTGTGTGTAGGGGATTAAGGGAAAAAGGATTAGTCCCTTTCTGATCATGAATCTGCAGGAAAATAAGGCACACTGGGATTAGTTTACTGATGGTTCTAGTTAGTAGTAGGTGTATGCACACACTTATGAATAAGCCTGTACCACACATGTGCATGCCCTTGTATTGGGGGGAATTTAAAATGCATCTGCATTGAATATTTGTGTTTGTGCAGGAGACAGAGGTTTTAGTGTGTATAGAAAGGTATGTATGATACATAGAATGACTGTCATGTATGGAGATTTTGTGTGTTTGCTCATTTTGTGAAATGTAAGTTGCCACGATGTATTTGCTAATTTAACATGTACAGCGAACATGAGTAGTATATTCCCTGGTGGCTGATGATAAAGAATCTTCTTGCAATGTGGGAGACCTGGCTTCGATCCCTGGGATGGAAAAATCTCCTGGAGGAGGGCATGACAACCCACTCCAGCACTCTTGCCTGGAGAATCCCCATGGACAGAGAAGCCTGGCAGGCTACAGTCACAAAGAGTTGGACACGATTGACTGACTAAGCACAGCACATGAGCACTAGTCAATTTTAAGTGATTAGTTCTTCAAAAAGTGAGGAAAAGAGGAGAATTCCACTCTATTGACCTCTCTTCATCTGTGGAAATTGAGTCTACAGGGACATCAGCCTCTAGGTCAGATGGATCTGTGAAATGAATTTGAGTCTGTTCTGAAAAAAGGTTTATGCAGTATCCCCATGTCAGGATCTTGAGATAGGACTCTTTATCCAAGAGGGGAAGAGAGCCAGAAGTCAAATCAGAGCTCTTGGACTTGTTCCACTTTGCCTTGGATGGCCTTGGATGGAGCTAGGGAGATAAGACAGTAGGAGGCACATCCCCTTGAGCTGCCTAGGGAGGAAGGGATTTATCAGACATTCTCTTTCTTTGGCTTCCTGGTCAAAAATCGTGGCCATAAATGCATAGGTTTCTTTCTGGACAGTCAATTCTATCCCATTGTTTAATGTGCCTCCTATAGTGTTTTGAGCATGCTAGTTCTGCTGGAAAGAAAGTGCTCCAGAGACATGATCAGAGAATCCTGTGGGTGCTGAAGCCCCAGTCCACTCTCTACTACACGTGGAATCCCTCCACAGCTTTCTATATTACAGTTTCCTCCAGTCTTAGGGCCAAATGCCGTCTGTGATGATGCTGTATAACCCACTGTTGTACAGCACGAATGTTCCTAAGACGTTCCTCCTTCTCTGGAAACCACATCTGCCTTGATATAACAGCTGCCTCTCTTTGTCCTTTGGACTTATGATGAGTAAGTGACTATCTTTCTTTTGAAGGTAGTGAGACATCATTATGTCTCACTGTGTCTCATTATGTCTCTAAAGAACACCAGCTTGGTCCTGAATTCAAATCCCACTTTGTCACTGACCAGTTACGAAATCTTAGGCAAGGAATCTAGGATTCTTAAGTGCTAATTTCCTCATGTAGAAAAAAGTGGGAGCAATGCTCCATACTTCACAAAGCTTGTTGGACAGATTCAGTGAGATAAGGACTTTATTATCATTATTCATTTGTACCATGTAGCATCTTAGTTCCCTGAGCAAGGATTGAATCCATGCTGTCTCCATTGGAATCATAAAGTCTTAACCATTGATCCACTAGAGGAGTCCTGAGATAATGGCTTTTAAGGTTTCCTTGATCATAATGAATCTCCTTTCCTTCAGCCCATGAAGCCACACTTTCCTCAATGCCAGCTGTTCACATTATTTGCAGACACTCTGGACTTTGTTTTCCATCTTCTAGATGTGCTTCAGTTTGTTGATACTGTTTTGAATGTGTGGTGCTCAGGTCTGAGCAGAGGACCACAGCTGTGCACTGAGCGTTCCGGAGAGACCAGATGCTCGCCTCCTTGATAAGGAACAACATAGCTCTATGAATAGCTTCCCATAGACATATCCTGCTGTTGCTATGCTGACTCACGGCACAATTCGATCATTAAGGAAGTTCATGGTCTCTCCCAGTTCTCCCTCATCCAGTATTTGAGCAGGTAATTTTTGAGCCTGTGGGAATTAGCACATATTTAGTCTCAAGAAGTAAAGCTCATTTTCCTTACCAAGGCCCTGTGCAATCTGGCCCCTGCTTACATCTCATTTCCTGCCACTCTCCTCCTCCTCACTTCTTCCATTCCAGTCCCTCTGGTCTAATTCTTGCAACTCACCAAGGCCATTCCTAGCTCAGGAACCTGGTACAAGGCATTGCTGAGGACAGGAAAGCTCGTCCCGCTCCATAATTTCTCATGATTGCCTCCTTATGACGCAGGTCCTTCCCAAATTCCAAACCACAAACCTCTAAAGAGCCCCTTTCCACCTACTACACTCCATTTCATCCTACTTTATAGCTCTTGTCACAGTTGGTAATGATCTTAGTGGCTTACTGGTTTACAGTTGATCTCTGAAACTAGAATATAAGCTCAAGAGAGCACCTGAAGATACCTTGTCTTCCTGTTGATCTCTGAATTCAATCATTAAGGAAGTTCGTGCATCTCGCACAGTGCCTGGTGCATGTAGGGACCACTCCACCCCTGGCAATGAATATTTTTTGAGTGAAAGAATGCATGGATGAGTCTATTCCTGTTGAATGTAGTCTAACTGAATTTAATCCCTTTCATGGAAGCTCTTAATTAGATTTTTAAAATTATACTTGCTCATTTAGCTCTCTTGGCACTATGTCATTTGCACATTTTCTCAATGTGCTAAATCTCCCTCCAGCTGATAAAACTATTGATGAGGGTGGGTTCCAGGTTGAGCACAGAACAAGCCACTAAAGACCCCATCCCCCTGGCATTTTGAGCTATGCTCCAGGGCACAAGAAGGACTGCTGTATGGTGAAGAGGATGACCCTGTGCAAATTCAGCCCCATTCAAGGAAGTAGAAATCTCCATATCTGTCTTACATTACATTTCATTTGAGGGGCTTCTGTGGGTTCAAAAACTGGCAGTGTACATCGACAGTAGCAGCAACAATAATAATATTAATTAAAATTGTTTTCCAACCTATTGTTGCAGAAACCAGTACTCGAGAAACCAAACACCATGCTCAGAGAGTTGGAGAACTCAGGTTTATTACACCAGTGGGCCCAGAGGAGTTAACACTCCAAGCTCTGAGTCCCAAACAAAGGAGTTACAGAGTTTTTATAGACAGGCTATAGTGGGCAGCACTAGCTGCTAACAGGTTGGTTAAACTAAGGGGTTTTGCATGCAGCAGAATAGCAGTCAAGATGGGGAAGGGAATGCCCGACCTTTACATGGACAGGCATGAGAAAGCTGGTTTGCAAGGGCTGGGCAGTTGCAAGAGCAGGACAAGGGTGAGTGAGATAAGCTCCAGTTCCTAGTATTGTAAGTCCCCACTTTCTGAGACTAAGTGAACTTTGTGATCCAAACTTTGCAAGAAGCAGGGTTACAGAGGCAGAAAGAGCAGGAGGTTATGTAAAATT
>SJYC01063201.1:0-11572 GCA_006408675.1 Madoqua kirkii
TATGGGGTTGCACACGACTGAAGCGACTTAGCAGCAGCAGCAAAGCAAGTATTCATTCTTTACTTTCTTTTTCCAAAATATTTTGAATATTTTCCCACATTTCAACATATAGATGATATTGGAAAAGTCTCCAGGGTCCGTTGAAGTCCACTGATAGCTCTGTTGTATGCATGAGTGCTAAGGCACTTCAGCTGTGTCTGACTCTTTGTGAACCCATGGACTCCTCTGTCCATGGGACTTTCCAGGCAAGAATACTATTGTGTATTTACCTTTAAAATTAACATGAGAGACCAAATGAAACATCCTAGGTTTAGTCTACTAAATATTTCACTTAATCACTAGATTAAAAATTTTTATTCACATGGCACAAAAATCACTTTAATATTTGAGTCATTTAAAATCCACATATTGTTTTTGTATGTGCTATACCTTCCCCAGCTTTTTCTGGTACGTAGTTGGCTTTTGGGACTCAAGGGTTAGGACTTAACATTTATCTATGTAAAACTTAATCATCTTAGGTTCAATCTGTTACTAGTGTTTCAGATATTTTGATACAATCTTTTATTATATTGTCTGTATTTCTCAGTCTTGCTTCATTTATAAATTCAATAAATACAAATTTTATATTTTCCCCTTGCTCATTAGATAAGCCTATGGATAAAGACAGGGTTCTGAAGAATTATTTGGATAAGATTGCTACTGCTGCTGCTAAGTCACTTCAGTCGTGTCCGACTCTGTGCAACCCTGTAGATGGTAGCCCACCAGGCTCCCCTGCCCCTGGGATTCTCCAGGCAAGAACACTGGAGTGGGTTGCCCTTTCCTTCTCCAGTGCATGAAAGTGAAGTCAATCAGTCGTGCCCGACTCTTAGCGATCCCATGGACTGCAGCCTACCAGACTCCTCCGTCCATGGGATTTTCCAAGCAAGAGAACTGGAGTGGAGTGCTATCGCCTTCTCTATTAGATAAGATTAAATCTACCTAATTGTTCTCATTTCTGCTACATTCATTCAACTTGTTAACAGAATAAGGCAGTAGATTATTTATCAAATACCTAACATTCCATAAATATTATTCTAATAACATTATTTCTTTGCTTAGTTCTCTGATGTTTTTACTACCACCTACATTTTAGACATATATTGATTCTGACTTAATAACCTTCATAGCAACATTCTATTAGCCTGACAGTCCCTCTTTTTCCATTCTACATTTAGATATACTCACCTGATTCTAATTCTTTAGTTACACATTGGCATTCAGTTTTTGGGACTCTGTATTACCCTGCTTCTCAAAACTGACCCAGTAATCCTGACCCTGCTTTATAGAACTATACCTCAAATTCATTGTATATATGGCTTATTTCTTTTAATGCCTGGGCCAAACAGCATTAGAGACTACTTACTCTTTTCTGGGTTACTTTCTAAGCTTATTATACATGAATTATTTCATTTAATAGTTCCAACATACTAACAGGATAGATATTACTAGTCTTCACTAGTCTTCCCACTTTATGTCTGACAAAACAAATGAATTTTTATAAAATAAAAATTTAGGTCTTGTATTCTACTTACCACCCTGAATGATCGTAAAATAGACAGTCCATGAAAATTTGTTAGATAAAGCTCTGCTAAACCATGGAACACAATTAGGCTATCATAAATGTTCCAGCCTACTTGGAAATATCCATATGGATGCATGGCAATTATTTTAAAAATCATTTCCATTGTGAAAATTCCAATAAAGACCTAAATAAAACAAAACATGGGGATAAGAATATGATTCCAATAGCTCTATCAGTACCCTGATACACAGAATAAATTTTCACTGTCACTTTCTTCATATTTTCTCTGTCAAAATCTGATTAGTTTTGGAGTCTGCATCACAAGGACAGATTCATACATTTTGTTTGACAATCTAATGTCAAACATTGTGTATGAATCTTCAATTACTTTAATAAAAGCCATCTTGGAAGAAAACAAAAGAATGTATGTGCTATATATACAAACTACCACACAACTGCGCCCATCTCACATGCTAGTAAAGTAATGCTCAAAATTCTCCAAGCCAGGCTTCAGCAATATGTGAACCGTGAACTTCCAGATGTTCAAGCTGGTTTTAGAAAAGGCAGAGGAACCAGAAATCAAACATTGCCAACATCCGCTGGAACGTGGAAAAAGCAAGAGAGGTCCAGAAAAACATCTATTTCTACTTGATTGACTATGCCAAAGCCTTTGACTGTATGGATCACAATAAACTGTGGAAAATTCTGAAAGAGATGGGAATACCAGACCACCTGACCTGCCTCTTGAGAAATCTGTATGCAGGTCAAGAAGCAACAGTTAGAACTAGACATGGAACAACAGACTGGTTCCAAATAGGAAAAGGAGTACGTCAAGGCTGTATATTGTCACCCTGCTTATTTAACTTCTATGCAGAGTACATCATGAGAAATGCTGGGCTGGAAGAAACACAAGCTGGAATCAAGATTGCCAGGAGAAATATCAATCACCTCAGATATGCAGATGACACCACCCTGATGGCAGAAAGTGAAGAGGAAAAAAAGCCTCTTTGATGAAGGTGAAAGACCAGAGTGAAAAAGTTGGCTTAAAACTCAACATTCAGAAAACGAAGATCATGGTATCCGGTCCCATCACTTCATGGGAAATAGATGGGGAAACAGTGGAAACAGTGTCAGACTTTATTTTGGGGGGAACATGGAACAACAGACTGGTTCCAAATAGGAAAAGGAGTACGTCAAGGCTGTATATTGTCACCCTGCTTATTTAACTTCTATGCAGAGTACATCATGAGAAATGCTGGGCTAGAAGAAACACAAGCTGGAATCAAGAATGTCAAGGGAAATATCAATAACCTCAGATATGCAGATGACACCACCCTTATGGCAGAAAGTGAAGAGGAACTCAAAAGCCTCTTGATGAAAGTGAAAGAGGAGAGTGGAAAAGTTGGCTTAAAGATCAACATTCAGAAAACAAAGACTGTGGTATCTGGTCCCATCACTTCATGGGAAACAGATGAGGAAACAGTGGACACAGTGTCACACTTTATTTTTAGGGGCTCCAAAATCACTGCAGATGGTGATTGCAGCCATGAAATTAGAAGATACTTACTCCTTGGAAGAAAAGTTATGACCCACCTAGATAGTATATTCAAAAGCAGAGGCATTACTTTGCCGACTAAGGTCCGTCTAGTCAAGGCTATGGTGTTTCCTGTGGTCATGTATGGATGTGAGAGTTGGACTATGAAGAAAGCTGAGCACTGAAGAATTGATGCTTTTGAACTGTGGTGTTGGAGAAGACTCTTGAGAGTACCTTGGACTGCAAGGTGATCCAACAAGTCCATTCTGAAGGAGACCAGCCCTGGGTGGTTTTTGGAAGGAATGATGCTAAAGCTGAAACTCCAGTACTTTGGCCACCTCATGAGAAGAGGTGACTCATTAGAACAGACTCTGATGCTGAGAGGGAATGAGGGCAGGAGGAGAAGGGGATGACCGAGGATGAGATGGCTGGATGGCGTCACGGACTCGATGGATGTAAGTGTGAGTGAACTCTGGGAGTTGGTGATGGAAAAGGAGGCCTGGAATGCTGCGATTCATGGGGTCACAAAGAGTTGGATACGACTGAGTGACTGAACTGAACTGAACAAGATTGGACCTTTCTTTTTTTTCTTTTTCTGAAAGCCGTGGGAGGTCATGGAAAGTTTTTAATCAAGAAATCTTTTGATCTGATTCTAGCTTTTGGAAGATAGGTTTAGCATCTGTGCAAAAAACTGTTACTGCAGTGAGAGCCTGGAGCAAGGAGATGGGTTAGGAATCCAGGAGGAAGATCTGAGCAATTCAAGGCAGTTACCTTAACTTCCCAGGTGATGTTAGAGGTAAAGAACCCACCTGCCAATGCAGGAGATGTAAGAGATGCAGTACTGATCCTTGGGTTGGGAAGATCTCCTGGAGAAGGAAATGGCAACCCACTCCAGTATGCTTGCCTGGAGAATCCCATGGACAGAGGAGCCTAGTGGGCTACAGTCCATGAAGTCGCAAAGAGTCAGACAGGACTGAAAGTGACTTAGCACACCTTAGGCTCTGGGGTTCCCAGGTGGCACTAGTGGTATAGAACCTACCAATGCAGGAGACATAAGAGACTTGGGTTCAATCTCTGGGTCTGGAAGATCCCCTGGAGTAGGGCATGCTTACCTGGAGAATCCCATGGACAGAGGAGCCTGGCGGGCTACAGTCTGCAGGAACACAAAGAGTTGGACGTGACTGAAGTGACTTAGCACAGCAACACACGTTAGGCATTGGGGATGGAAAAGCAGGGCAGCTTAGAGAGATATTACGGAGGCAGAAGCAACAGGAATTGGAGATTAATGGGATGTGGTATGGGATATCAGAGGTGAGGGCTTCCCTGGTTGCTCAGATGGTAAAAAATCTGCTTGCAATGCAGGACACCCAGGTTCGATCCTTGAGTTGGGAAGATCCTCTAGAGAAGGAAATGGCAACCCACTCCAGTATTCTTTCCTGGAGAATTCCATGGACAGAGGATCCTGGTGGGCTACAGTCCTGGGGGTTACAAAGAGGTGGACACAACTGAGTGACTAATACTTGAGAGCTGAGTGGAGGAAACTCTTCCCCAAGTTGCTCCCAGCAAATAAACTGGAAGATAAATCAGCTCTGAACTCGAAGCATCAGAGTACAGTGCTAAGACCTCTGGTTTCAAATTCAACTCCTTGATAAAAGAAGTCTTTGAAAAAGAATAGCTAGAGAGTATCAGTCCCTAATTCCTGGTTGATTTAGAAACCATGAAGTTCAATGTTTGTCTCCCCAGTTCCCTCAGACAGCCAAAGTCTTTGCCCATTGCAGATTTACCGCACCCCTCTATGGTAAACAAATCAACTCATTTCTTCTCTCATGTTGTAGCTGACTTTATTTCTCTCCAAAGCCCCCAAATAAGCTGCTTTTGTAGATATTATTGTTGTTGTCATTGTTGACTCAGCTTTTATAGTTGTTCTTGGCAAGAGGATGGGTCTGATACAAGCTACTCCAACTTGGATTAAAACCTGGAGTTCCAGTGTCAGTTGCAGTCAATCCAACATTTTAAATGTCCACTTGAGTGCCATGAACATTTCTGTAGGAGACATATGTGAAAATATTAAATGAGCACCTAGTGTTGCCAGGCAGTTTACTAGGTGCTTTATATAAAATGTAAGTGGTATTCTTTAGCAGTTGAGTACAGTGGTTCTCAAGGGAGGCTGCCTGGGTTTAAATTCAGAATCTGTTACCTAAATTTGAGCAATGTGCTTTAATAACCCTTTGCCTCAGGGTCCTCATTTATAAAGTGAAGGTGAAAGATACCTGTCTTCTGGGACTATCATGGGAGATACATGGCATAATGCCGTAACTTTTACTATCATGGTGCTGTGCTTCACTTCTACTAAATACCTAATAGATAAAAGGGCTTGTTAACATTTTTGCATTTATATGGCACCTGAGAAATAGTCCCTGGCCCTGTTTTACAAATTGTGAAATCAAGAGGAGAAAATGTGAATATATGTGAGCATTTGTGTGAGCGTGTGTGGTATGTATTTATGTGTTTGTGAATATGTATGTGTGAATGTGGCAGAGAGTAAGTGATATGACCAGAAAAAGAACCACTTTAGTGCTAGACTAAACAAGTCAGAGAATGGATGCAAGGAAATGATACTAATTAGGTTGCATTGTAATGGACAAGGAGAAAGGGAGTGAGGACATGAAATAAGTTAATAGTATCAGAGGCAAGAAAGAGCAAATGAATATAAAGATGCTGAGGAGGGAGAAGCAAGTGGATTGAGTGAAAACTGGGGGTGAAATTTAAGATATAAGATTCAAAGGTGACACTGAGATTTCACATGTAGACAATGGCAAGGAGAAAAGCACTGCCAATTACCAGGTTTCTCTTTGTGGAGGAAGAACTAATAAATAGATGAGTGAATGGGAAACATGACAGATCAGTTCTGATGAAAAACAGTTTCTCATCAAAGCTCCAGCATACGGGCAACAGGTGAAGGAAACAGGCCTGGGCAATGTGGCGTAGTAGGAAGTATACTAACATCAGTAGACATAGGAGAATATTAGTCCTTTGGGAGATACCAACTGACCAGGGTAAAGGAAGGTGTCCGAAAGAAATTCATTCAACTTTACAATTTTCTCTAGTTCAACCCTAGGCACTGTTTAGCACCTTTGAAAATGCCAGAGTAGTGCCAAAGGCAAGTCACATTTTGAGAAAGAGATAGGATGGAGAAAGCTTCTGCGTAAATCCATCCATTCATCCAGTCAGCCATTCATGCATCCTCTCATTTATCCCTCTCTTTTCCTATTATGTGCCAAATATTAAAATATAGGTAGATTAAAATGAAATCTCTGACCACCAGAAATTCTTATCTTAACAGGGAGATTATTATAGCTTAAAATTAAAATATAATTCTGCAATATAGATTAAGCACCACAACTGTACATATAGATTCTCTCTGGTAGAGGTGTTAGGTAAAGACGACCGGAACATCAAAAGAGTGTCTAACAGACTTTTTAATGGCGAAGCACTCCTGGGATGGGTTCCCGGACCCAAAGGAGGCAGGTTGTGGAAGTCCGTGCCTGGACCATGTTGCGGGTGGTTTTTATGCGTTGGTTGCGAGAGATGGTCAGGCTAGATGGACGGGGGTTCGAATAGGTCGCCAGGCTGAGGCATCACGGGCTGACAGGTCCTTCTACGTGGCTGGGGTGGGGTGGCTTTAGCTGTTGAAGTGTGCTGTCATCTGTCCCCAGGATCTGGGAGGCTCCTTCTGTTAGGGACTTCCGCCGGTAGGAGGGAGAGGAGGGGCGGCCCATCATGGCCCCTGTGTCCGGCCTTACAAGAGGTGAAAGGAATCTGGTTGGGATGTAGACTTTGGCTTTCACGCTGAGTGGCCTTTACGAGGTGACCACTCCAGTATTCTTGGGCTCCGCTTGTGGCTCAGTTGGTAAAGAATCCACCTGCATTGTGGAAGACCTGGGTTCGATCCGTGGGTTGGGAAGATCCCCTGGAGAAGGGATAGGCTACCCACTCCAGTATTCTGGCCTGGACTGTATAGTCAATGGGGTTGCAAAGAGTTGGACACAATTGAGCCACTTTCATTTTCACTTGAGCAAATCACTCCCTCCATAGGCTGAAAGGTCATAGGAAAATCTCACTGAGCCTTAGATTCACATCTGTAAATGGAGGGTTTGGAATAGCTGTCCTCAGAGATCTCTTCCAGTCATTTGACTGCAAGAATTCTTCTATGTGAGACCCTTCAGACCCACAGCATCTCTTTCTGCCAGAGCATTCAGTGAGCTGTTGGTCCTAGGATCACAAGAGGAAGGCTTTCCAGAGAACAGGACTGCAAATATATCTCAGACATTGGCTGATGTGTGAGCACAAATGTACCCTGTAGTAGACCCCACATAGAGCTCTTTGGCAGCTCAGATGACTTGAGCTTTGTGATTTATTGGACTGTAAGGGCTTCTGCAGCCTCATAAAACTCCTAGTTCTCTTTTTAAGTGACACAGAATGGGGAAAGCATTGGAGAAGAAGGAAATTTCACCAGAGAAGGAGGGGTGGTAACTATTGCCCCCTCTTCCTCCCCTAGACCTCAATTCTCAGGCTTTATCTGTTTTTCTTAACATCATGCATTGGCCTCAAATGTTTTATGGAAACAGTCAAAGTGTAAAGCCTGGTGAGGTTGCCCAGGGACAGTTTTTGCAGCTAAATTCTTACGGTAAAGTGAGCAGCTCCCTGAGGGTCTACTCCATGCAAACTGCCCTCGTTATGGTATAAACATACTCTCTGGGTATGTCTGCTTTTCAGTGCCTGATGGGTAAATCTGAACTTGAACCAGGATGACATTGTTCAGGGTGGGCAAGACCAGGGACAAAGAGCTCTGGCAGATGCTTTCTTGATGAAGACACTGTCCCTCCATGGATTGTGTTACCTGAAATCAGTGTGAGTGCTTTAATAATCATCTGTGAGTGAATGAATGACTGAAAGAAACAAGAAATTGGATTTGGCCCTGGGACCATTCCCCTGGCCCTAATCTCAATTAGTAGGAGGCCTTGGGCCCTGGGATGTCTTGGCAGGATTGCTAATTGGTTAGAAAAGTGGTTCCTGAACTTGGCTAAATATCAGACTCACCTGGATAATTTAAATATCTATGAATAACAATTTCTGGGTTCTACTCCAGACCCACTGAATCTGACACCCTTCAGGTGAATTTCACCCACCGACGGTTTGGCAGGCATCGGGTTAGAACAGGTGGAGGAGGCCAGAGGGCTGCAACTGAGCCTATTGTGTGTCACAGTGAGTTTTCACAAAGAAACCTTGAGGCTCTGGTCACACAAGGCCTCAGCAATGTGAACCTCTGTTCCCATGGGAACTGGGTCAGAAAGGTGTCTTTGAACTGAGAGGAGTAGGCCAGAGAAGCTTGGGAGGAGAGAGACTCAGGCTTTGTTCAACCGGGAAGCCAGGAAAACAATGAGGCAGCAGTTTAAACCTCCAGTGAAGGACGGAAGTGGTGAACTGACTCCAACTAGATGAAAATATTGCTCTCCTGAGGGAGGAGAATGACCTCAAATTTTGGAGAAAAGACTGAAATGAATGCACTTTGGAGAAGTCAGATGGGACACCTTGGCCTAATACACATACAGAAAGAGGCTTGCCTTGTCGCTGAGCAAGTTTAAGCCAAATGACTTTTTAAAAAAATTTTATTGAAGTATAGTTGATTTACAATGTTGCATTAATTTCTGCTGTACCAAATGACTTTTTAGTGTAACTCATATTTTAGGATAAATAATACAAAGAAATAAGGTGCTAATTTAAGTGAAATAAAAGAGAGAGGGAGAAGCTAGAATTGGCTTAGTCACTAGTGAGGTTGCTCAGTCGTGTCTGACTCTTTGCAACCCCATGGACTGTAGCCTACCAAGCTCCTCTGTCCATGGGATTTTCCAGGCAATAGTACTGGAGTGGGTTGCCATTTCCTTCTCCAGGGGATCTTCCTGTCACAGGGATCGAATTCAGGTCTCTCGTATTATAGACAGACACTTTACAATCTGAGCCACCAAGGAAGTCCAGAATTGGCTTAGCTATGTATTTTATATAATATGGCCTTAGGTTGACTGAGTTTTGTGGTTGACAATACTGAGCTGACTGAAATGAAGGAGGATTTTGGCCAACAATAGATTCAGAGGGTTATGGATATGCTTTTGTCTCTTACTTGGGAAGCAGGCAGGTAGTTGATTCTATCTCTGTGGATATATCAGAACAGGTTTTGGAGCCTGAAAGAATCTTGGCTCCAACATCGTGTACTTGTAGGCACCTTTCTTAATCTTTCTGAGTCTTACTTTCCCCATTGGTAAGTAGCAAGCATCCCAGATTTGGCCTGACAAATGTCTAGAGGAAGCTATAAAGGACTGTAGGGGAGATACCTGAGGATGCATTTTTCATAAATTTACTTGCTCAATGGGATTTGGTAGAAGGAACGCAATGAATGCTTGAGCAGAGTGGAGAAGGATGGGGAGAAGCAAACTATTTCTCTCACAAACTGTCCTTTCAGCCTCGATTTCTAACTTGTATCCAGATCCTAGAAAAAGAGACAATGAAGGCAGAAACTGAAAAAAAGCTTTCTACTGTTGTCATTTAAAAATAACCTTGATATATTGGGGCCCAAGCAGCCCTGTTTGGGGGCTTAGAGGACCAAGTGAGATGTCCAAGCTAGGGAGTGGGAAAGTTTTCTCTATGGGGCCCTTTGTAAGCTCCTGGAAAAAGAGTGCCATCTTGGAACTCCAAGAGTTGCGGTGCATCATGGAAAATAGAGGCTATAACAGTGCCCAGAAGAAGGACTCAGGGAAGTGAGCCTCAGAAGCAGGGACAAGTGCCTTCCCACAGGAGCACAGGCGTTCACCACCCAGGCCAGGAGACATCAGAAACATGAAGTTGAACAGGAGCCTGGTGAGTGCCTTTCGTGCAGAGAAAACTGTTCATGAGATGTGTGAGATAACATAGAGGAAAGCTGAGTCTT
The DNA here is from genome assembly GCA_006408675.1 of Madoqua kirkii. Lineage (NCBI taxonomy): Eukaryota > Metazoa > Chordata > Mammalia > Artiodactyla > Bovidae > Madoqua > Madoqua kirkii. The sequence continues at coordinate 10,078 of SJYC01063201.1, forward strand.
TTCAGGTTGGAAGAGGGGGAAGGCAATAGCCTACATAACCAAGATAATTACTGTTGTTATAGTTCAATTTGCCTAAAAGTCTGGTGCACTATGAGAATCCTGGGAGCATATGAGCTGTAGGCTTTAACTCAAAGTAGTTTCTCCACCTTGGCACTATTGGCATCGTAGGCCAGATAATTCTTTACTTTAGGGGCTATCATACACAATATAGGATATTTGAAGCATCCCTGGCCTCTGCCCACTAGATGCCAATAGCACCCACCCCCTGCCCCTAGTTGTGACCACCAAAAATATGTCCAGACACTGCCAGGTGTCCTTTGAGGGGAAACTGCCCAATTGAAAACCACCGATTCAAAAGGTTATCATGAGAATTTAGGACGTGGTGTGTTAAATGCCCAGTCCAGTGTCTGGAACATGGAGTGGGCTCAGTAAGTATGGTGTTCCTTCTTCCTGTCTCTGGTCTCTGGTCTCTGGTTCCATCTTCTGCCCTGGTTCATTGGGTGGGAAGATTCTTGTCTTCCCCACTGGGGCTCATGAATCAGAAATAGCCAGGGACGATGTAGTTCTAACAACCCTTTGATGTTATGACCTTGAGCAATCTCTTGGGTAACCTGAGCTTCCTCAACAGCAAAATGAGAGACTTGGACTTGGTGACTTAAATGCCCTTTCCGGGATGACACTTCCTGGTCCTTAGAGGATGCAGGCCAGGATTGGAAGAAGAAAGGCTGTCAAGAGTACTTTATGAGGAAAAATGCAAAGTCCTGGCTTTGTGAGACAAAGCAAAATGATGTTGGAGGGGGTTTGCTAATCATTGACAAATATTTGAAGGCTGGATGTTGGAAAGAGAGTATACTCTTAGGATTCAGCACAGTGGTTAGTTAAGAATGGAGTAAAGCCAGGAGATTAAATGAAAGTGAAAACAGAGATGCCTGGCTAAGTAAGGGCCAAAGGAAATCTTAACAGAAGTGAGTCAGATAACAACTGCTTGGGTGTGGTTGGCAGAATTCTATGATGAGCCTAAGGTGCCCAGTCCATGGTTATACACACATTTTCCCAGTCATTAAAATACTAGTCTAGGGATTTTCCCGGTGGCCCAGTGGTTAAGAATCCACCTTTCAATGCAGGGATTGTGAGTTCCATCCCTGGTCAAAGAATTAAGATCCCATATGCCAAGGGGCAACTAAGCCTACACACCAGAACTAGAGAGCCTGTGCACAGCAACTAGAATAGCCCCTATACCTCAAGAAAGAGCCTGAGTACTGTAATGATGTGTATATATATGTATATACACACATTTTATTAACAAATTGATGTATATACATTATATATATATATACACACACATTTATATATAGACCCATTAATCTAAGCACTTCTGGGTAGATATTTTGCAAATGTAATTAAGGTCCTAAATCAGCTGACCTTCAGATAGATAATCCTGGTGAGACTGATCTAACCACACAGCCCTTTAGATCCGGGTCAGATGTCAGAAATG
>SJYC01063202.1:0-44843 GCA_006408675.1 Madoqua kirkii
ATGGTAAATGGGTGTTGTTTCAATCACTAAGCCATAAAACTGATATTCCATAGTGATCTCTGGGCCATTGACTCCTCTAAAGCTCCCCCAGCCCTCTAGCTTGGTGGGCAGACATGCGGCTGCTTCACTCTCTATAGAGTTGGCCAAGTCACCATGCTGTTGTCTCCATCAGACCTCTGGAACAATCTTTATTTCCAAAAATGAATGGCCAGTGGAGAAACTGTGGTGAGGGAAAGGAAGAGGCAAGTTCCCTATGGCTTTGACTTCAAGGGAAATGAGAAAATGTTCTTGATGTGGATCTCAACCAAATAAACTTGTTTCTTTTTTCTTCCTATCACTGTTTACAGATATCATTTAGTTTGAGATCAGAGTAAGATCTGTCTTTTCTTAACAGAACTACAGACTAAATGATCCTTGGGGCTGTGGCAGGAATAACAGGCACTGTATTTCTTGAAGTAAATTGGTGAACAACACCAGATGCACTCCTTTCTGAAGCAAAATGCCAGATCAGTGGTGTGTGTTTGTGTGGGAATCAAGTGGGTGTGAACTTTGTGTAAACAGAAGGTGCAATCTACAGATACCAGAGTGCTGTGATGTGTGGTTCCTGTGGAGTCCTGTGGCATGTTGGTAAAGTTGAAGTGTGGTTGGGGGTAATTATGTATGGGTCTATCCATCTATAAGAGTTTGTCATGGGTGGTAAAGTAAGGTAGTTGTGATCGAGAGAGTGTGCTTGTAAATATTTGTATGTAAACAGGTCATGATACTACATGGTAGGGAAGGAGTCATGTGTATAGTTGTCTATAGGACATGTGATGATGTGGGTAATGACTTGGGATGGCAGAGTAAAATGAACTTGTGTGTAAGGTATACACATGGAGCCATTTGCAGTAAAGGAGTCTGAGGTGTAATGCATGTGAGTGATAGGGGTGTGAGTTTGCGGATCCTGCTCAATTATTCTCTGTCTCTATGACATCATCTTGTTTAAAGTCTTCTTTGCACTCATAACTGTCTATCTTATTTACATAATTGCATATTTGTTTATCCATGGAATGTAAACTCCATGAATAAAATTCACCTGTATCTTATTTACTGATATAACATCAATTATTTTTTAGAACAGTACATGACATATAAAAAAATAAAAGGATCTAGGAGGTGATGTGACAGTGTGGTGCATATGAGTATATGTAAAATGGTGGTAGGGAATTTACTGTGATAGTAGAAAGGAGATTGGGTAGCTCATTATCTGTGAGTTAGTGAAGAAGTAGAGTGAGGTTGTGTAGAGGTGACAGGCTTTGTGTGTGATTGCATATTGTGTGCACATAAATATGTAATGAAAGTTTGAATGTGTACTTGAAAGATATGTGGTTGGTGTTGATGGTAGAGGAAGGAGGTGGGGTGTATTTATGTTTGAGTGAATGTCATTTGCAATCTCACTGGGGTGTGTCTTGTCAGATGTTGACTTTTCCCAGGTTCCAGGGACCTGAAGCTGTATTGTGTCTTCCTAATGAGGAGTCCTGTCTCTATAGCTGGGTCTCAGGAGCCATAATTACCTAATAAAGTACAGATGGGGTTAAGGGAAGATAGAATTCTTTCTTCTTAAGTGGTGTCTCAAATGAGCAGCTGGTCCTCCCGGATACTTGTAAGATATACTTATGAAACATGAGGATCTAAAGTCCAGGCAGCTTCTTTTGTTTGTAGCAGACATTTATTGTGGCTATGTGTGTGTGTGTTCTTTCCAAGAGTCAAGGCTTTACCTCTCAGGTTCTAGAGACACTCTAAGATTTGAATGAATATACTCTGAAAGTTTAAATACCCCTGCCATTTCAGCTCCCTCTTTCTTCAACTAGGGAGGCTCATTATTTTTTTCTAGTTATTTCTAAAGAATTATTCTTTTTCTTGTCATCTCTAGTTTTGCGGACAAGAGCTCTAAGTGCTGGCTAATTCTTTTGCCCTGCTCTGGGATTAAAGCAGTTTTGGCCACCTTCCTCTTATCTGAATTACCTCAAAGCCATTCATCCCAATTTATCTTGAATTCTATCTACTCTCACTTTTTAGAAAAAAAAATATAAGTTCCTCTGGGTACTTCTGAGCTTCTAGCTTTAGGATTCCTCTGCCCACCCTAACCCCTTCTCCTGTGTCTCCTATAACTGGAGAGTAGTTGATCAGCTACAAAGAACTACAGAGTTTCAAGTGTAGTATAATGGGAAAACAGCCTATCTGGGTAATATAAAGAAATATTTTCCCCAGAACTCTTCAGTTAGATTGTTTGACCTAAAATCTACTAAGTGCTAAAAGCTGTAAAAAACTCCTTCTCCTGCTTCACTTTTTAAACCTACTATGTGAAATCATTGTCTTAGAACCTAAAAGTGACATGGGAGCTGGCAGAGAGAAATTCTAAGGAAAAATAAGTAAAAAACATTTCTGGCTTAGGAAAAGAATTCTTGGAAGAACAAAACCCAAAAGACAAACTTGACCAACACCACCATAAAACTTACCATGACCATCATACTCATCCTTACCAACAGCCCCATAAACTTTATAGAGGGTAACGATAAGTATCTCCTCTTCATCTGTCTTAAATCCAAATGAAAAGAGGAAAAGATTATTGTCCTACCCACCCCACATTTTGGCTTGGGTTTCATAGAACACAGATTTTATGGGATCACTCATCTGCCCAGGATCATTTGATTCCCCAGCCCAAATTCAGATCAAATCTAAACCTTCCTGATAGCTAGTCAGAGCTCACTGTGCTCTGACCTCATTTGGGGTAAATCCTCTGCATATGTATCCACCAGGCTATGTAAACTGAGGGTACAGAGATAGGAAAGAGTATAAAGCCCCATCTATGACATCAAGGAGCTCACAGTGTAGCAGAAGAGGCAAGGTGTAGCAGAGATGAAGTGGTCACCCAAATTTATGTTCGGTGAAGAGTGGTCATGAAGAAGCTGAGAAAAGAGATGATGCTGGAGCTGAGCCCTGAAGCAGGGTGCTGGGGTGTTCCAAAGGAATAGGTGGTTACAAGAAGGGATGGTGTCCTGAGCCATGCTCTTTGGCTAAGACATCACTTGCACTTCAACCTCTAGACATTTGCTGATGCATTTCTATTACTAGAAATGTCCACCTTCTCTTTCCTTACTTATCCAGATCCTGCCTAACCTATAGGCACCATATCTAGTTTCAGCATTGCCAAAAAGCCTCCTCTGACCACTAGGGCCCATCCTCTTTCCTTCCTAATCACCTGTAGTCTAGTCTGTTCCAGATTATCATGCCTAATATGATGATGGTTTTGTTTCTCTACTAAGGAAGAAAACTCTGAGAGCAGGAGGTCCTGGTCTCCTTGAAACCATGACCTGGAAGGCTGGGCAGAGTCTAGAGAGCCAGAAGACCACAGTGTTTATGAGCACATTCCTGAAAGCCAAACAACGAGAGTTTAGACTATGAGGGCTCCTATTATGACCAACCTAGATAGTAAATTAAAGAGCAGAGACATTACTTTGCCAACAAAGGTCCGTCAAGGCTATGGTCTTTCCAGTAGTCATGTATGGATGTGAGAGTTGGACTATAAAGAAAGCTGAGTGCAGAAGAATTGGTGCTTTTGAACTGTGGTGTTGGAGAAGATTCTTGAGAGTCCCTTGGACTGCAAGGAGATCCAACCAGTCCATCCTAAAGGAGATCAGTCCTGGGTGTTCATTGGAAGGACTGATGCTGAGGCTGAAACTCCAATACTTTGGCCACCTGATGTGAACAGCTGACTCACTGGAAAAAGATGCTGATGCTGGGAGGGACTGGGAGCAGGAGGAGAAGGGGATGACAGAGGATTAAATGGCTGGATGGCATCACCGACTCGATGGACATGAGTTTGAGTGAACTCCAGGAGTTGGTGATGGACAGGGAGGCCTGGCGTGCTGTGATTCATGGGGTTGTAAAGAGTCGGACATGACTGAGTGAATGAACTGAACTGAACTAAACTGATGCTTACCAAAAGTGTTACTTTCAGAAAGTTTTTTTTTTTTAAGATTTTTAAAAATATGGACCATTTTAAAAGTTTTTATTGAATTTGTTACAATACTGCTTGTGTTTTATGTTATGGATTTTTGGTTGCAAGACATGTGGAATCTTAACTGCCCAATCAGAAATCAAACCTGCACCCCCTGCACTAGAAGTTGCTGTCTCAACCACAGGACTGCCAGGGAAGTCCCAGGAAGTCATTTAAATGTACTGTGCTTCAGTTTATCAATCTGTAGAATAGGAATGACTAATGAGACTAATGAGAATGAAGTAAATTCATCAGTATAAGGCCTTTAGAACAGTGCTTAGGAAGTGGTAAACACTAAATTAAATGCTGCCTACCATCATGATCACCATCATCATCATCACTATCACCATTTTCTGATTCAACCAGCCTCTCTGCTATTTCCTAGATGAGGAGGCACAAGAAGGGAAGTGGCCTTTTTAAGGTCATACAATTAGTGAGTATAAGAGCTGGAAGCAGGACGTAAGTGTCCTAACTCCCAGCCAGGGTTCTTTTGGCATCACACCACTTTCTGGTCTTCCTAAGGTCCTAGCTCAACCCTTAACCAACAGCTCCAGCTCCATGTGTTTGTCAAGTGAGTGATAGACCACTAACCCAGAACTCAAATGGCCCCAGAACTGGCTGGGTATGAAGAGAATAGCTGCTGCTGCTGCTGCTACGTCACTTCAGTCATGGCCGACTCTGTGTAACCCCACAGATGGAAGCCCACCAGGCTCCCCTGTCCTTGGGATTTTCCAGGCAAGAACACTGGAGTGGGTTGCCATTTCCTTCTCCAATGCATGAAAGTGAAAAGTGAAAGTGAAGTTGCTCAGTCGTATCCAATTCTTAGTGACCCCATGGACTACAGCCCTCCAGGCTTCTCTGTCCATGTGATTTTCCAGGCAAGAGTACTGGAGTCATCCAAATCCCAGGGGTCTGAGCTCTACACCCAAACCTAGAACACCTAGCCCACCCTTCAGAGAAGACATTGCCTGTGGCCTGGATGAAAGGAAGAAATGGGTAGTTTAAAATTAATGCTCTTGGATTGGATTTAAAAGCTCCATCTTCCTCTCTCTCCATCTTCTATTACAACCTGGAGGCAAGTTGGCTTTTGCTGGCTTAAGAAGCAGCTCCATTTAAACGCTATTAGTTTCTTAATTGCAGAGAGATTGCACTCCTGCTGCCTGGCTGCGGGCTTTCACGTAGTACCAGGTATCTGGGATCTGATGTGCCAGGCAGGCAGCCAGCCATGCCCCAGTGCCCCACAGAGCAGAGCTGGCTTGCTGCTCTCCTTAACCCTGCCTAGGTCCTTTTCTTACCTGAAGGTCCTCCTCCTGGTTCAGTTACACAGATGTGCAGCTACGGAGGCAGAAAGCAACCCCGTGTCCTGTTCCTTATTCACAAACTTGCTGTGTGATCTTGATCGAGTTCACATGGTCCTCTGCACTTCCTGATAGGAAGTCTCTTCCTGATAGTAAGAACTGTTTATCGAATGTCTTTAAAGAATTCAATTCAGGTCCAATTTAATTCATCTAACAACGCAGAAAAGAAGGTTTTATTGTCCATTTTATATTCAAAGAAGCAGGCTCAGAGAGGTGGAGTGACTTGTCCAAGACTGTATAGTGAATCTCAGTGGAACCTAGACTCAGGGTGTAGTAAGGAAGAATGAATCTGACTCCATGTTAGCTGTTTCTTTTACTTTAACCCTTGCATTCTATTGTTTTTGCTGCAAGTTAAGAATATTGCCTATAGCCTGAAATATACAGAAGAGCACATTCTCAAGAATTCTCACATTTTCCATTTATATAGAGATAAAAGTTTCATAACAGAGAATAACATTTGTCTTGTTGGAGGTTTATAAGGACATTGTGACCTAACCTACATGGACAGCTCAAGAACAAAGGATTCTTACATGAAGAAGTTTGAAACAATCAACCATACTCCCTCCCCTTTTAGTATAAAGTAAGCTGAATTCCAACTTAGGTAAATTGTTCTTTGGGACACTTGTCCACCATCTTCTCAGTCACCTGACTTTTTAAATTAAATCACTGTTCCTGCCTCAACAACTTGTGTCTTGACTTATTAAAGATAAGATGGGAGGAGCAGTAAAGATAAAAATCAGGATGAAATAAAAACACAGAGGAGGGGTGGCTAACAGTGAGAAGACCTCAGAGGTACTATACCTTTTCATTGACCTTTCTTTCCTGTCTTTTGTTGTGGTGGAAAGCATTTTGGTTTGGGGTAGACTTGGGTTAGAATAACAACTGACAGTTCCTGAATGACTTTGAGCAGGGCACCCAACTTCCCTTGACCTCAGATGCCCCATTTGTTAAGTAGGCATCTGTGCAGATGTGGGAGTGACCCATTAAAACCTCCCTTCGAGAGGGTACCTGCTGTGAGGGATGGAGGTGGCTGATAGCTCTGAGGGGTGACACCTTCAGATCTCATGGAAGCATTTTTGTGTTAAGAGCAGTCTCCCTGGGCTGTTCCCAGTCAAATATTAAACACATGGAGCTCTACTACGGTCAGTTCTTAGAAGAAATCTCATGCAGGTACCACAACTTTTTGAGTTTCTTTCATTCTCAAGAGTAATTTCATCTGAGCAATTAATCCATTTAATACAATCTAGGGTTTTAGGCTGAACCATGAGAAATTGCCAATGTTTGATAATTTTTGATCTATGTAAAAGACAATTTCACGTGGTTCAGATTTATAATGCATGTAAGCATTAGTCACTCAGTTGTGTCTGACTCCTTGCAACCCCATGGACTGTAGCCTGCCAGACTCCTCTCTCCATGGAATTCTCTAGGCAAGAATACTGGAGTAGGTATTCAGCCCTTCAGAGGATCTTCCTAACTCAGGGATCAAACCTGGGTCTCCTGCATTACGGACATTCTTTACCATCTGAGCCACCAGTGAAACCCATAATGCATGTAACTGCTGCTGCTGCTAAGTCGCTTCAGTCGTGTCCGACTCTGTGCGACCCCATAGACGGCAGCCCACCAGGCTCCCTTGTCCCTGGGATTCTCCAGGCAAGAACACTGGACTGGGTTGCCATTTCCTTCTCCAATGCGTGAAAGTGAAAAGTGAAAGTGAAGTCACTCAGTCATGTCTGACTCTTCTCGACCCCATGACTGCAGCCTACCATGCTCCTCCGTGCATGGGATTTTCCAGGCAAGAGTACTGGAGTGGGATGCCATTGCCTTCTTCAATGCATGTAAAGCCATACATAATTCAAATTTAAACTCCTGACCTCCCTCAGCTTGGAAATTGGCCCTCAGTGGGAACAAAGAAGATGGCTGACTCTGGTCTTTCTCTTGATCACCTTCTACTCCACTGGAAAAGTGCTGCTTCCGTCACCTTTAGGGCTAGCCCAAATGAAGAGGGGAGTAATTGCACGTGGCTGACATTGTTGGAAGCTAATGTTGACATCTAGGCTTGGTGAACAGTTAAGACTACCTTTTCTTTCTTGGATCATTTTTGTGTGTTTTCCTTGGGATTTTTCATCAGGGCAATTCCTTTACTGAAACTAATGTGTTCTCCAGGGGACAATCTTGTTTCCCATCAGCCCTTGGTCTTCTGGTAGTTCATCCTCTGATTGAGTGCTTCTAGGCATCCTCATGGACAAGATTCTTCAGCAACATTCCAGGCAGTCTCTACATAATGCATGTAACTGCTGCTGCTGCTAAGTCGCTTCAGTCGTGTCCAACTCTGTGCGACCCCATAGACGGCAGCCCACCAGGCTCCCTTGTCCCTGGGATTCTCCAGGCAAGAACACTGGACTGGGTTGCCATTTCCTTCTCCAATGCGTGAAAGTGAAAAGTGAAAGTGAAGTCACTCAGTCATGTCTGACTCTTCTCGACCCCATGACTGCAGCCTACCATGCTCCTCCGTGCATGGGATTTTCCAGGCAAGAGTACTGGAGTGGGATGCCATTGCCTTCTTCAATGCATGTAAAGCCATACATAATTCAAATTTAAACTCCTGACCTCCCTCAGCTTGGAAATTGGCCCTCAGTGGGAACAAAGAAGATGGCTGACTCTGGTCTTTCTCTTGATCACCTTCTACTCCACTGGAAAAGTGCTGCTTCCGTCACCTTTAGGGCTAGCCCAAATGAAGAGGGGAGTAATTGCACGTGGCTGACATTGTTGGAAGCTAATGTTGACATCTAGGCTTGGTGAACAGTTAAGACTACCTTTTCTTTCTTGGATCATTTTTGTGTGTTTTCCTTGGGATTTTTCATCAGGGCAATTCCTTTACTGAAACTAATGTGTTCTCCAGGGGACAATCTTGTTTCCCATCAGCCCTTGGTCTTCTGGTAGTTCATCCTCTGATTGAGTGCTTCTAGGCATCCTCATGGACAAGATTCTTCAGCAACATTCCAGGCAGTCTCTAGTTGTGGTGATATCTGTCTGGTCCAAAAAAATACACACCTTTGAAAGAATAGCTTTCACCCAGGGGAACTCTACTCATGTTCAACTCAGCTGCTCATGCCATTCTAATACTCTTTTAATCCCCAGGGACACAGGCCAAGTTGCCTCTGGGATCCCAGTAATCTTTTATTATCTAATTTAAAGTCAAGAGGTATAGCTCCTTTCCTCCATCTTGAGGGGAAAAAGGAAAAGAGACCCTACAGCATTCCAACAGCCTTTTCCAAAGGGCTCCACTCTCTAAATACTTGCAACTCAACATTTTTACAGGCTGGGATTTTGCTGGCAGAGCCAGCTTTTATCACATCCTTTCCAAGTCCCATATGAGAGATATGGTATCTCATTTTAGAGTATAGGGGTACATATCATCTGTTATACATTCTAAACCTTTGAAATCTCTGTTGAAACATGGAGACAACAGAAAGAGCTACCTTTGACAGTTGGTTTCACTTATATACAATCCAGCTTTCCCAGTCATCCCATTTCAGACATGACAGTACAGAACAGGCAATTTTTCCAAGCACAGCTGCTTCTGAACCCATTAGGTGAAATTTCAGGAAACAACTTGGCTGACTGTTAGAGGATTTTGATCAGCTTGGCCTCTGAAAAAGATGGATGATAAGAACGATGTGTGCATGATACTACTGTGAGGGAGACTTTCAAAGTCAGTTTTCTGCTAGACGAGGTTATTCGAAAGTATATTGACTAACTGATCAACCATTCACAGGACCAGATCAGTTAAACATGGCAGCTGCTAACAGGGTTTGACAGATATCAAAACTCATTTCTATCTTTTCAAAAAATGACATTGTACAAAGAATCTAAACCTTCTGGGGAACAATGAAAAGCAAAGTAAAAGTCTAGGATTCCTGATTATTTTAGCAACAGATAGATGATGTAATATAGTTGCTCAGAGTCCAAAGTCTGGGGTCAAATAGAGCCAGGTTTGAATTTTTACTACCAAAACTTACTAACTGGGTATCATTGGTCACATTTCCTTATCTGAAAACTCTGATTTATAGGGTTCATGTGACTATTGAACAAGGCAAGTTACTAGTGCTGTGCCTTAGACGTGTTAAATACTTACCACCAAAATATTAATAGTTGTTATTACCAGCATAGCAGTTTTGGCCCCAAAAGTCAACATACACAGGTTTGAATCTCAGCTATGTTACTCACCAGATTTGTGGGCTTCTCCATAAAATGTGGTATTAATAAAAATCGATGGTAAAGAATCTGTCTGCCAGTTCAGGAGACATGAGTTCTATCCCAGGTCAGAAAGATCCCTTGGAGAAGGAAATGGCAACCCACTACAGTATTCTTGCCTGGGAAATCCAATGAACAGAAGAACATGGCAGGCTACAGTCTATGGGGTCGTGAAAAAGAGTTGAACATTACTTTGTGATTAACAACAACAAATTGTTATTGAGATCCTTTTTGTAGTCTTTTATTCTAGGAATTGCAAAAATTGGAAAATATGGTCTGTTCAGTCAGGTAAGGATTGTTTAATTTCTTCCCTCTTCCACCACTTCATTAAAAATGGATCAAAAATATTCATGAAGGACTTCCCTGGTAGTCCAGTGGTTAAGAATCTGCCTGTCAATGCAGAGGACATTGGTGCAATCCCTGGTCTGGGGGGACCCCATATGCCACGGAGCAACTAGGCCTCTGCACCACCTCAGCTGCTGAGACTGTTCTCTGGAGGCTCACGCTCCGCAACAGGTGAAACGACTGCAATGAGAAGCCTATGCACCACAATTAAGAGTGGCCCCTGCTCTCAGCAGAGAGGATCCAGTGCAGCCCAAAATAAGATCATTAATTTAAAAAAAGATATTCACAACTACAGATCAGAATTTCTGATTGAGAGGAACAGAAATCCCACCAGTGTTATTCAGAAACTAATTCCAATCAAAGACTTTGGGCATTTTTCTTGACTAATGCAGTATTATCCCTCCAATCGTCTTTAAAAATTTTTGAAACAGCACTAAAATTATACAAAAGATTACAAACACTTCCTAAATCAATTGAGAGTGAGTTGGCAACATTATGTCCTATTACCCTAGAATATGTTGGTGTATATCTCCTATAAACAATATTATTCTCCTAAATAACCACAGCATATCACTCATATCAGGAAGGTAGCTTGAATATATCACTGTCATCTGCCCCACAGATCCATTCAAGTTTTTCCAATTGTCCCAAATAATTTCCCTTATTGCTAAAAGACTGAGTGATAAATCTTGGTTTGTGTCTGGTTTTCTGCGACTTGGGTCTTCTTCAGTCTGTTGTCAATCTTTGTCTTTCCTGACCTTGACACTTTTGAATAGAACAGGTCACTCACTTTGTAGGATGTCTCTCAATTTTGTTTTATATTTCTTTGTGATTAAATTCAAGTTCTGCATTCTTGACAGAAATATTGCCAAAGTGATGCTGCATTCTTCTCATTGATTCTCATCAGGTGGTGAATGATTCCATGTGTTTACTTGATCTCTTGATTGAGGTGCATCTGCCAGTCTTCCTAGCTGTAAAGTCACTATTCTTCATTTTGTAACTAACAAGTATTTTATGGAAAAGTATTTTCACATTATGTAAATATGCCACCATCATTATACTTTTAAGTTATTTTTATCAGAATAAATTCATGATTTTCTATTTTATTCAGTTATTATAATCTATGTCTATCATTACTTAATTTGGTTACTCAATTATTCCCAGTTTGGCCCATGGGATTCCATTCAAGCTGAGTTTTATGCCTCTTTAAAATTTTCTTATTATTTCTCTCTGTTACAAGATATTTCAGTCTGATCTTGTACTTTCTTTGCCCACTCATGAAATTAGCTATTTCCCTAGCAGTTCAGATTTCTTTTAGTAGATAGTGGTATTAAGAAACCAAGATATGCACTCTAGGTGTGTTCATTGCTATTAGGATGTTGCTACTCCCAAATTTTCTTGACAGACAGAGCCAGGGAAGATATGTGTATATATACACATACTTTACTGGAGAAAATATTGATATTTTCAAATACATAAAACTGACCTAAAATTGACCCGAGCCTATTACTTCATCTTTCAAATAGGATCAAAATCTTATCCCAATCAATGTTGCAGAGGTGCTGTAAAGATCAAATAAGATAAATGTGAAATTGCTCTTTAAATGTTAGTGTTATCTAAGGGGAAAGAATAAAATCCTCAAGCTAGTATCTCAGTTTTCCATATATACAGGAACCATTTCCCCCAGTAACTATTGTTACTGTCCTCTAGGGAAAAGAGTCCAGGGCCCCAATCCATCTTTCTTCCACTCTTATCTTTAGTCATCCCTAAAGATGTAGCAGGATCAAGGTCACAGTATTCCCCCATCAGGGAGGAAGAGTTGGAAGGGGGAGGCTCTCTTGATCACTTTATTCCAGGCTATTTTATTAGGACTATGATCCTGATGGGTAGAACTTTCAAGGAAATGAGGAGGGTAAACATGCCCTTCTCTTTCATTCTTTCAAAGTCAATGATTGTATAGCCTTACTTTTCTCTTTCTCTTCCTTTATTTTTCCTCTTTTCTTCCTATAAATTCTGATCCAGGCTGAGAGGTCTGTGGGCAGCCTCAGCGAGGTTGACTCTATACCATGGAGCAAACATTGTTTTTCTCTATATATCGTTTTACTGTAGTACCTCTATGTTCATTAAAGTAATTTGCTTAGTCGTGTCTGACTCTTAGCGACCCCATGGACTGTGTAACCCACCAGGCTCCTCCATCCATGGGATTTTCCAGGCAAGAGCACTGGAGTGGGGTGCCATTGTGTTCTCTGATTAAAGTAATTAAGATATATATTTTAACAATGGGAGGAAATAGACATATATCTTTGGTTGGATTGATTTAAGCTATATTTAGAGATAACAAGTATAGGGGGAAAAGAGCTCTTACATGATTATTAGAGTTCAACTCTAATGTAAATTCCCTGTCTTGTTCTTATTTCTTTGTGTATATAGTTCTTCTAAGACCTACAGGGAGGAGATGTGGCTTGACCAAGCTAAAGTTTGGATATTTTTGTGTTTTCTTCCTTCACTCAGTAATTGTTTATCCTACATGCTAGGCACTTTTTAAGGATGCTAGTATAAAATGGTGAGCATATGAAATACGATTTTTCTCCTCTAAAACTTGGAGTCAAATGAAATGGATAGACCTTCAACAGGGAAACCACTCGTAAAATTAAAAAGAATATCACATAAATATATGGCATTTACTTGGCTAGATATTAACCAGGTAGACTTCAAAGAAACTTGATTCAGGCAAGAAGCAACTGCATTGTATAAGGGCCCTGGGCCAGAAATAATTTGATAGGTTCAAGGGGCTAAAATAAGGATATGGTGACTTGAGGGCAGAGGATGAGGGGGATAAAAGCCTGAAACAGAACTAGAGAGACAGGCAGCTGCTGGCTCATGCTGGTCTTTTAGGCTGGTAAGAATTTCAGGCTTTATCCTAAGTTTATGTAAGAACCACTGAAAGACCTTAAGCAGAAGAGCAGCATAATTTATTTTAAAGGTATTCTAGCTACTTTGTAGAAAATGAGTTGAAAAGGAGCAAGATTAAAAGGCAATAGGGCATTAAGGAGCTATTGCAGTTATCTAGGTATTAAATGATGGGAGCTTATACCAAGAGTGCAGCAGAAAGACTCCCATTGTTCAACCATAGCAGACCCAGGCAGGGCTCAGGTGGTAAGCCCATGAGGACTTCGAAGACATAACTTCAACCTCAGCCTTATTAAATACGATTGTTTCCCCCTTATCTGAGAATCAAACTCATTATCCTTTGTAATGGTGGGGGATATTCACTGATTTATCATTCCACATATTATCGAGTACATCCACGGTGTCCTGCCTTTAAGTTGGCCCCTATAATGAGCAATGTCTCCTGGTGTTCATGCCCTGTGTCATCCTCTGCCCCTAGCGAATGACTGTGAACTGGATTTATTAATTCTCTTCTAATGAATAGAATACAGAAGGATCAGGTGTCACTGTAGATGTTAGATCCCATTAAGACTATGGCTCACTCCTTCTTAGGAAGCCAGCTGCCCTGTTGTGAGTTGCTCTATGAAAAGGCCACATGGCAAGGAAGTAATCTGTCCACCCAGCAGCCTGTGTGGACCTGAAGTTGGCCAGAAGCCATAACAATGAGCTTGGAAACAGATTCTCCCCCAGTCAAGTGTTGGCTGTGGCTCTAACACCTTAATTACAAGCTGGTGAAAGACAGGCTCTGAGCCATTGTTCCCCAGCTAGGGTGAGCTCAGAGTCCTCACCCATAGGAACTGTGAGATAGAAAATATTCCTTATCCTAAATTGCAAGTTTTTTATACACCCATGCTGTGTCATGCTAAGTCACTTCAGTCATGTTCAACTCTTTGCAACCCTACAGACTGTAGCCTGCCAGGCTCCTCGGCCCATGGGATTCTCCAGGCAGGAATATTATAGTGGGTTGCCATGCTTTCCTCCAGGGGATCTTCTCATCCCAAGGAACAAACCCACATCTCTCTCTCTCTCTCTTTTTTTTTTTTAATTTTACTTTACAATACTGTATTGGTTTTGCATCTCTTACGTCTCCTGCCTTGGTAGGCTGGTCCTGTACCACTAGTGCCATCTGGGGAATCTTTTTTATACAGCAATGAGTACTTAATGCATTATAAGATGTCTCATGTACTTATGAATCGTCTTTAAAATAACCTTGGTATTTGCAGTCCTATCATCTTGAGCCACATGAGTGGGTCCATTCCCATCAGGACAGTAGTGACCAGCACAAGGCAAAACCTTCATGCAGACTTTGGTCACAGACCTAGAGGAACCCTAGAGACCAATGTCCAGTCCTCTCAGAGATGAATAAAGAGGAGGCAGATGAACAAAGAGGAGGCAGAACTTTCAACTCACTATATTTAGTGTCAGAATAATGCTCATGATCTTATAATTTCCAGATTGATTTAGCATCTCTGTAGTTCTAGCTTTCATGGCAATGAGCCAGAATCTCTGATCAGAAACTTGTAGATGATACACAAGCTGTTGGCGCTGTTCTATTCTCCTATTGCTTCTGTAACAACTAACCACAAATTTAGTAGTTTAAAACGGCACAGATTTATTATATTACAGTTCTGGAGGTCAGATGTCTGAAATGAGAGTTGCTGGGCTAAAGTCAAGGTGCTGGTAGGCCTGAATTCATTTCTGGAAGCTCTAGGAGAAAATATATTTACTTGTCTTTGCCAGTTTCTAAAGGCTGCCCACTCGTTTCATCTCCAAAGCCAACAATGGCACATTGAGTCTTTTTTACTCCAACATGCATTTTCTTCTGCCTGCATCTTCTCCATTTAAAAACTCTTGTGATTACACTGGGTCCTAGACTGTCCTAGACCTCGACAGTCTAGGACAGTCAACCCATCTCTAAGTCAGATGACTGGCAACCTTAATTCTGTTTGCAAACTTTAAAAAGGTCCTGCATGGTAACACCTTCATGTGTTCTGGGTACTAGGATGTGGACATCTTTGGGATGGGGGCATTTTCTTCCCACTTCCTATACTTGCACCTATTGGTTGTGGGAATGTGGTAGGAACACCATCATTTACCACATATATATGTTCTTTCCACTTTTCCTTTAAAGTTACATCTTTAACGTGCCTCCTCAGGGTCCATTATTTTGTGGACAGGCCACTGACCAAGTACGTAAACAGTTTCCACTAGAGACACTTCCAACCTTGTCTCCATCTGAGTCAATAGGTGGCAAATGGCCCAGTTGGACTTCTGTGAAAATGGAGATCAATACTTGGAAATGTAGATGCATCCTGGCATACCAGTAATGGCCCATGCCCTGCCATCCCAAGGACACATCTTGTTTTCATCCTCTATGAGGTCTTTGTTAGTGGCTGGAGCTCACTGGGCTTGTGAGATGAAGTATAAGATGGGAAAGATAGAAGAAAATTTTCTTGGTTCAGGTGTATAATTCATGAAGCCTGAATATTAATATTAATGATCCTGTCCACCAAAGTTAGGCAAATGAAATATGCAAAGGAAGATATACTTGGAAGCTCAGAAGCTTTAGGTCTTTCAGACCTAGTTCCCCTGAGGGGATAGCTATAAAAGTATAGTCAGATTTGTACAGCAAATTATAGCTTGCTAAGAACCTTCACATTTATTAATTTGCCTTATGCTCACAATATTCCTATGAAGTAGGAAAGATAAGGAGAAGCTTTCAATTTTAGGAAGGGGAAGGTGAAGCCCCACATAGCCCACATAGTTTGAGCTAGAATTCAAGTGACCTGATTTCAAATCCCATGTTCCCCTCATGACCTCACTCTCTTAGCTGTTACATGGTATAAATAAGATGGCATACAAAGCCCTCTTTATGTTAAATAATGGAAAACAACAACAATAAATAAAAGCTACTAGGCCAAGAGCATTTTAAAACCTCTCTGTCTTGTAAAATTTGTCTCTATAAAGTTAGAAATAAACAGGGCTCATTGCATATGTTTTTTGGGTGATTAAATGAAGTAATGTACAAACAAAAATCAACATGGTGCCTAAAAATAGTAGCCACTGAATGAATGGAGTTACTATGAGAATAAGTAGCTAAATAAGAGGGGCCTTTATGCAAAGTTGCCTTTATTTACTTATTCATTCAGCAAATATTTTTCAAGTTTCCTTTCTGAATAGCTTCATTGAGGTGTAACTGATATGCAAAAACTGCACGTTTCAGTTCAGTTCAATCGCTCAGTCGTGTCCAACCCCATGAATTGCATCATGCCAGGCCTCCCTGTCCATCACCATCTCCTGGATTTCACTCAAACTCACGTCCATCGAGTTAGTGATGCCATCCAGCCATCTCATCCTCTGTCGTCCCCTTCTCCTCCTGCCCCTAATCCCTCCCAGCATATGTACCATTTGATGAGTATGGGCCTATATATACACCTGTGAAACCATCACAATAAGGTAATAGACAGCCATCACCTCAAAATTTTCTTGAGTTTCTCCACCCTTTTGTGAAATAAACACAACATCTATAATGAATATTATTAACCATAGACTATGTAGAACTTCTGCTACATACTACATGCCTGTTCTGAACACTAAAATTAAAATTGTGAATGAAAAAGACATATATCTTTTTCTTCTTTCTTTTCATGTAGGAGGTTGACAACAAATAAGAACTGTATCAGCTAGTAGTAAAATGGAGATAAATAAGGTAGGATAAGGGGTATAAGGAGTTCAAGAGAGACATGCAAATTCTCTCCAATGAAGTGACATTTGATCCACATGAAATGTTTTCCATGTCTGGACCACTCTTTCCCATAGGCTATCTTGCATGCATGCTAAGTCGCTTCAGTCACTATCAGACTCTTTGTGACGCTATGGGCTGTAGCCCTCCATACTTCTCTGTCCTTGGAATTCTCCAGGCAAGAATGTTGGAGTGGGTTGCCATGGCCTCCTCCAGGAAATCTTCCTGACCCAGGGATCGAACTTTAGTCTTTTAGGTCTCCTGCACTGGCATGTGAGTTCTTCACCGCTAGTGCTACCCTGAAGCATAGGTTATCTTGGATTTTAGCAACTCAAAATTCTGGCTTCTATCTTGGGTATTTTCAGTAAGGCTCAAACTCAAGGTTCCACAAGGTATCCTGTGCTTCCAGTCTCCACCACTGCCCCAAGTTTGTTAGCATTCACTTCCCAAGTCTTCCAGCAAAAGGTGCTGGGTTGGCCAAAAAGTTAGTTTGGTTTTTCCTGATATGGAAAAATAAGAATGAACTTTTTGACCAAGTCAATTGTAATTTCATCATTCACATCTCCTTCCAGGGCACTGGCTTTTTACCATGAAATTGATTCTGTAAATTCTCTAGCAAACCTACATCTGCCTCTGCTTAGGCTCAACTGAAAAATCCCTTCTACATCCTTATTATGGCATCATTATATTCAAATTATTCGTTTATTTGATTCAACAAATATTTATTGACCATCTGCTATGTGCTGGCACAGTTCCAAGCATGGATACACAACTGTTCATCCATCTCCTTTTACTTGTAGTTGGTTCCTTGAGGGCAAAGGTTGTGACTACTTCTCTGTTTTATATTTATTTTTAATTGGAGGATAATTACTTTACAATATTGTATTGGTTTCTGCCATACATTGGAGAAAGCAATGGCAACCCACTCCAGTGTTCTTGCCTGGAGAATCCCAGGGATGGGGGAGCCTGGTGGGCTGCCGTCTATGGGGTCGCACAGAGCTGGACATGGCTGAAGCGACTTAGCAGAAGCAGCAGCAGCTGCCATACATCAACATAAATTAACCATAGGTGTACATATGTCCCCTCTCTCTTAATCCTCCCTCCCACCTCCCATCCCATTCCACCCCTCTAGGTTGTTGTGACTATTTCTTATGAAGATATCCTCAGCACCTAGAATTCCCTAGATGAAAAAGCATGAGCTCAAAGACATATTAAGTGAATTAATCAAACTGAAATTCAGTGCTTTTCTTACTCTTCATATTTCTCTGTCTCTTCATAAAAATAACATTAAGTCCCTTATATTTTATCTCATGAGGTTTATAAGGATCTTTTTTTATAAGTTATTCCATCAGGAATTAAAAGATATAAAAATGTTCAGTCACTTCAATCCAGTAATTGTACTTTTAGGGAATTATCAAGTACATAAAAAAAAATACAGTCAAACTTCTGAGTATAAATATACTATTTTGAGCATTAATTATATTAGTTGAAACTGGTCACAGTCGTATGTCTAGCAATACAGTAACACTCATTTTTTCTATATATTTGCACCTTTCTTCTCCTTCTCCTCCTCCTCCTCCTTCTCATTCTGATTTTTATTTTTATCTTCTGTTCTATTTTCTTCTTTTAAATAAAGCAGTATCATACAGGACCCAAATGAAAGCTTTCCATTTTAAAAGATGGTAACTATTAGGTTGAGAGAGAAAGCTATGTCTAGCCTATAAAATGCTGTATACAGTCAAGAACTTATTGAGATAGACATATTTTGCTGAAACTTTACCTATAGACATAATTTGAGATGGTTATTCCAAAGAAGATTGGCCTAGGTTTCTGCCGTCTCTCAAGGACAAGGATAGAACCATTTTAAATTTTTCTTAGCTAGGTATTCAACAGAGTGAGTTCCGACTACAACTTTGTATGATGGCTGGTTTGTGTTTATGACTTCTCATGGGATGTGTTTCCTCTCCATTCATTGCTAAAATTTCTCAAGCAAACTTCTTTCATTGTAAATTTCTCTGAAATCGTCCAAGGTGTGTGTTTCTAATTCTCCTGTACACTAAAGTGTACTAAATCTCTGTGGGGTCCCATCCTCTTGCCTTGGGTGGACTGAGCTTTGTATTCTGTCTCTAAGCTCCATAAAGCTGCACAAACTTGTTTCACAAAGATCAGAAAATGCCCTTTAGGCACAAGGCAGCTTCAGTGTTATGTTTACATCTCTAGGTCCTTATAATGAGCACCATTTAACTTCTTGCCAGCTCAAAGGAACATTCAAAAAGGCATAAAGATGTTTTACGTAGCACTGACAGTTGTTTTCAGCAGAACTGGTAGTGGGGAGCTGATAGGAGACACCTGGTAGGCCACAGTGCTAGAGACAGAAGTCTCTCACTCAGTCAAAGAAAGAATCTGGGCACAAACCCAGATTTGCCTCCCTCTAAGAACCCATCTTTGGTAGAGTTCCTGAAACATATTACGTCTAATACCAGAATAGTGATGGTTCCTCTCTCTTCCAGTTGAGATGATCAGAATGTGGATGCAAGCTTTATTGCTAAGCACTTAAATGTCTTTTCCTTATGAATGAGCTCCAAAATACAACTTTGTTTCTGCTTATTCCAAAGCAGAGAAAGCAGCTAAGCCTGGTGGCAGGAGCACAGCAAAGAGCAGATTAAAGGAAGAAAGTGGGACTTGCTTGTCTGAGTGCTGTTTACCCCATCAGCGATACTAAGCGATTAACTTGTTCCTCTTCCTGCTCCATTCACCTCCAACCCCTTTCTCTCTCCCTGTCAAAGTGGGCAGCGTTACTCTCAGAATTCAAGATTAATGGACTATCATATGTTTACAGAAAATATCTTGCTCCATTTCTTCTTCACTAAGATATTCAGACACCTTATGATGTGTAATATATAAACCACAACACAAGTAAACATTTTACTTGCATTTCTGCAGACTCTATCTAAAGAAGGCATCAAGTTTCCCTGATGACTTCTAAGATATTAACCATGGAAAAGGTAAAATTGTGCCAGCTGCATATTTTATTATATTATACAAGAAAGAACTAAAATTCTATGCATACCTGAAAGGAACAGGTATCCTTCAGATGCTTATGTTGTCATTCAGCTACCTCTCTCATTGTCCATTTATCCATTCGCCAATATGTCTACTAATTCAATAAATTATTCATACATCAATCTAACACCCATAAAATATCCCCCTCCATCCTTTTGCACCCATCCATCCTTGAGTCCATTCATCCGACTACAATTCTATCCATCAATATATTTCTCTCTCATTTATTTATCTATACATCTATTCATCTACATGTTCACCTTACCTCTATCCATCTATCTATGTAGCTCTCAAGCCACCTCTTGATCTACCCATCAATCTAGTCATTTAACCAGCCAATCTGCTTACTGGCCTATGTGTGACTGCAAAGAAAACTACCACCACAATATAAGGTAAAACATGGCAAGTATTTTCATACAAACATTCAGGGAAATCTGAGAATAGAGCAATTAGTGTTTCAAGGTGAAGAGAAGGAGAAAAGTAATGAGGAAAAATACACCTAAATATTACACAATTTTTATTATAATATCTGGATATGGGGTGATATAGTTAGGGGTCCTGGAGAACATAAGATTCCAGGAGTTCTTTCAAATCTCAGAGGCTTATATTCTTCCCAACTATTTGAATCACAAGTTGCCCTTTGGCTTGTGCTATCTGAAGCTGCCTTTCTATCATTTAGACTAACAGTGTCTTGACTCTCAAAAAACTTGAATTCCCGCATTTGATGAATGTCATCATCATGGAGTGGTGAGGAGCCTGGATTCTAAATTGGGCAGAGTTTTATCAGGGCCAATGGTTACTGTCTGATAAGGTTATCAGATGCTGTTTTTAAATATTTGCATATTAGAGGTGCTCACTAAATGGTTTTGATTATTACTGTTTAAATTTTATGTAAGATCTTCAGTAAGTGGTCATGTAGTCTTTAAATAAACCAGAATTGACTCTAACTCCATCTGTTGTATATCCCTGCTCCTGACCACCATCATCCCCATTTGTTAATTTATTAATTCATTCAGTAAGCATTTTATGAATACCAACTTTGTCATAATTTTCTGTGCTGTGCCTTTTACATACAGTATCTTTTAATTGTAAAATCTATCAGAAAAGTATTATTATTCCTATTCTAAGTGTAAAGAAATTGAAACTAGAGGAGATAGCTAACGACAAATGATTAGTGAGAGGTAGAGCTGTGTTCTGGGCTTCATTGGTGGCTCAAACAGTAAAGAATCCACCTGCTGCACAGGAGACCCAGGTTCAGTCCCTGGGTTGGGAAGACCTCCTGGAGAAAGGAATGGCTACCCATTCCAATATTCTTGCCTGGAGAATTCCATGGACAGAGAAGCCTGCACTAGTCCCTGGGGCAAAGTGTCAGACACAACTGAGTGACTAACACTTTCACCTCACTTCAGACCTAGCTTTTAACATCTATAATGTAGATATTAGTACAAATCCACCTTGACTTTCAATGTGATTCAATC
This sequence comes from Madoqua kirkii, assembly GCA_006408675.1. Taxonomy (NCBI): domain Eukaryota; kingdom Metazoa; phylum Chordata; class Mammalia; order Artiodactyla; family Bovidae; genus Madoqua; species Madoqua kirkii. The sequence goes on from SJYC01063202.1 coordinate 21,229, forward strand.
ACTCAGTCATGTCTGACTCTTTCTGACCCCATGAATTGCAGCACGCCAGGCCTCCCTGTCCATCACCAACTCCCAGAGTTCACTCAGACTCACGTCCATCGATTTGTTGATGCCTTCCAGCCATCTCATCCTCTGTCGTTCCCTTCTCCTCCTGCCCCCAATCCCTCCCAGCAAAGAGGTCTTTTCAAATGAGTCAGCTCTTCGCATGAGGTGGCCAAAGTATTGGACTTTCAGCTTCAGCATCAGTCCTTCCAAAGAACAGCCAGGACTGATCTCCTTCAGAATGGACTGGTTGGATCTCCTTGCAGTCCAAAGGACTCTCAAGAGTCTTCTCCAACACCACAGTTGGAAAGCATCAATTCTTCGGCACTCAGCTTTCTTCACAGTCCAACTCTCACATCCATACATGACTACTGGAAAAACCATAGCCTTGACTAGACGGACCTTTGTTGACAAAATAGTATCTCTGCTTTTCAATATGCTATCTAGGTTGGTCATAACTTTCCTTCCAAGGAGTAAGCGTCTTTTAATTTCATGGCTGCAATCACCATATGTAGTGATTTGGAGCCCCCAGAAATAAAGTCTGACACTGTTTCCACTGTTTCCCCATCTATCAATGTGATTACATCCTAATAAATCCGTGGTAAATTGAAAATATTATTTGTCAAAACTGCATCTTAGCACGTAAGCTACTGAGAGAGTCATTTCCTAGGCAGGTTGATAAGTCTAAGGGGTCCCCAAGGAGAGAGGGGTCTGGAATTCTCAAGGAGGAAGAAAGGACAAACTTCTCTACATTCCTTAGGATTATATAACAACAATGTATTCTGCCTGAGGACAGTCTCTGGATTAAACCTTCTGGCTAATTCTGTTATCTTAAAATGTAAATTATGGGAGTAGGTCTGGTGAGGTCTTTACAACCTCCAGACCTTCTTTGGATTAGCTGGAGAATATATAAACTCATTGCTAAAACTAGCAAGCGGGTACTCTTTCTATCCCCTTCTGATGCCTATGTCAGAAGCTTTCTCTATCTCCTTTATACTTTAATAAAACTTTATTACACAAAAGCTCTGAGCAATCAAGCCTCGTCTCTGGCCCCAGATTGAATTCTTCTCCTCCGGGGGCCAAGAATCCCGGCGTCATGATTCAACAACAACCTTTCACTACTAAACATCACAGGTTAGCCTAGCCTACATAAATATGCTCAGAACACTTACAGTAGCTTACAATTGGGCAAAATCACCTAACTCAAAACCTATTTTATAATAAAATGCTGAAAATCATATGAATTTTTCAATATTTTTTGAATACTATACTGAAAATGAAACGCAGAATGATTGTGTGAAACAGAATGGTTGTGAGTATGTAGGTTGTTTACCCCAGTGGCCCTGTGGCTGGCTAAGAGCTGCAGCTCATTGCTGTCCAGCATCAGGAAGAATTATCACTAGCCTGCGAGAAGGTCAAAATCCAAAGTTTAGATGGTATATCTTTCACACCATCACAAAGTTGAAAAAAATGTAGATTAAATCATCATAAATTGAAATTCATTTGCCCCTCCTTGTTAGAGATGAAGAAAATGAGAGTTGGAGAGTTTACATCACTTACCTGAGGTTATAGAGCTACTAAGTGGCAGAACCAGAATATGAACCCAAGTTCCTTTGTCTCCAGGTCGATGTAGTCAGCACAATGCTTATTTTTCCTTCAAAACATTGTAGGGGAGATGAGAAGAATGCATCATCATTGTAATACACGGCTGAAAAGGACTAATTGAACAACATAAGACAGACACAGGAAGAGATCATGTCTCGCTAAACAGTATTAGGGAATACTTCCAACAGGAGGAGGCAATGAAGTTGAGACTTGGAGATGAAATAGACTAGGATATATGAGAGGAGGTGGCACTGAGCCTACCAGACTTTGAGACATAATGTGAAGTATCACATCAGCAAGAATAAAACACACAGGACAAGGAGGGTGAGCAAGCTGGTTAGGTTGGAAGCAGATATCCAGGATGCAATAGCCCTCTTGCTTCTGCTTATACACATCAGATCCTTCTGCACCATAGACAAAAGTCCTGAACATGGAAACAGGAGGTCAACCACTCAAAAAGAAAAAAGGGCAAGACAATGATCTATTACAAAGGGTAAGACAAGGGTGCCTCCCTGTTGGTTCTATCCTTTTCCTTTCTATGAAGCTTGAAGCCCAGGGCTTCTTGGGCTATGTGAAGATGAGGGTATTACAATTAACTGCTAGAAATGGCTTTAGCAAAATGGGAAAGAGAGTGGTGGAGTTAAGGAACAGAATTAGCATTAGCACTGGATTCAGACTGCCTGTATTTAGAATCCCAGTTTTGCTGCTTACTATCCAGTAGTCATATATGGATGTGAGAGTTGGACTGCGAAGAAAGTTGAGCACCGAAGATTAATGCTTTTGAACTGTGGTGTTGGAGAAGACTCTTGAGAGTCCCTTGGACTGCAAGGAGATCCAACCAGTCCATTCTGAAGCTTGGTCCTGGGTGTTCTTTGGAAGGAATTGATGCTGAAGCTGAAAGTCCAATACTTTGGCCACCTCACGCGAAGAGTTGACTCATTGAAAAAGACTCTGATACTGGGAGGGGATTGTGGACAGGAGGAGAAGGGGACGATAGAGGATGAGATGGCTGATGGACGTGAGTCTGAGTGAACTCTGGGAGTTGGTGATGGACAAGGAGGCCTGGTGTGCTGCGATTCATGGGGTCGCAAAGAGTCAGTCATGACTGAGTGACTGAACTGAACTGACTGACTGATGTGACCTCAGACAAATGCCCTCATTTCCCCGAGCCGTAGTTTTCTCATCTTTCAAATGGGGTCAATGATACCTAGTTCATATGAACATTGTGATTATTTCAGGCATAAACCTAGCTCTTGGTAGCTATGCAGTCAATGTTAGCTTTGCTTCTCCAGCATTAGGAGGGAGAAGGAAAAGCAAGTAAGGGAAGGTGGTGATACAAAAGGAAGGAAGAAGAACCGGGGTCAAAGTGGATGAAACAGGTGGCAAGTGTCTTCCTGGGGATTGTGACCTCTGTGCGGTCTTAAGTATTTTTCCCCATTCTGCCTACAAGATTTCTTGCAATTGACTGCATTTGGAGTTGGAACATCAAGCATTTTTGAGCTTTTACTGCAGCAATTAAGGGCTCATAAAGCCATTTTTATGAGTGTATAATAAACTGAGCTACATTTGGGGTTGCCAAAGTGAGGTTTCCGTGTGAGGAACTCGGTGTTAACTACTGCAGCCTAGAGGAGCCTATGGGAGCATGCTGGATTTGGTTTTTGGATCAGCACGGTCCAGTAGAAACGTAATGGGAGCCATGCGTTTAATTTCACAGTTTCCAATAACCACATTAACAAAGCACAAAAAGGAGAAATTGATTTTAATAATATATGTTAGTTAGACCAATGTTTCCAAAGCATTATTATTTCACATTGAATCGGCATAAAATATTTTTGTTTGGTAGGTTTAATTTTTACTATAATATAGTCGCTTTACAATGCTGTATTAGCTTCTACTGCATAGCAAAATGAATCAGCCAGACATATGCATGTATCTCCTCCCTTTTGGATTTCCCTCCCCTTTAGGATACCACACAGCTTTAAGTAGAGCTCTCTGTGCTATACGGTACTTTCTCATCAGTTTTCCATCTTATGTTTGGTTGCTGTTTACTGTTTAGTCACTAAGTCATCTCTGACTCTTGAAGATCCCATGAACTTTAGCCCACCAGGCTCCACTGTCCTTGGGATTTCCCAGGCAAGAATATGAGTGGGTTGCCATTTCCTTCCCCAGGAAATCTTGCTGACCCAAGGATGGAATCCACATCTCCTGCACTGGCAGGTGAATTCTTCATCACTGTGTCACCTGGGAAGCCCTATTTTATACATAGGTCCAAGTGTGTCAGCCCACTCTCCCAGTTCCTCTCACCCCACCTCTTTCCCCCTTGGCATCCATATATTTGTTCTCTACCTCTTTGTCTATATTTCTGAATATTTGCAAAGCATAAAATATTATTAATGAGATATTTTTGTTATTTTTATCACATTGAGGCTTGAACTCTGCTGTGTATCCTACACTCACAGCCCATCTCAATTCAGTTACATTTTAAGTGCTCTGTAGCTACATGTGTCTACTGACCTGGACATCACAGCTATGGGGTCTGTTTCTGTAAGAAATAGCCAGGACTAGGCAGTATGAACAGTATGGGTTCTATGGTGCTCAAGTTAGTATGTCTAGCCTCTCACCCTCCTACTTTCCCCTTATGCTTTATCATTAGACACAGAGAAGGTCCTACCAAATGCCTGCCTGATCAGTCCTCACAGAACAGCTGCTGACTGGAGGGGGTGTTTGGACGGTGCCAGATGCCATTGCCTGCATCTGCCGAGGCTGCAGGTTGTCTGTGGGCAGTTGTATGGCACTGCTTCCCCCATCTGCCCACTCACCCCTACCGATGATCGCACTGCCAGCTCTCTTGGAAACTCACCCTCCCTTCTTTCCCCCATTCCACTCATCCCCACTTTGAACAGAAGCAAAGGAAAGAAAGGCCCTTGTTATTTCAAATGGGGCTTGACGCAGCTTCACAAAGAACATAAAATCAAACCGTTTTCACAGGCAATCACACTCGGGCAGTTAAAACAAACTGAGAACTCAATTACAGCCCATTACTGTCAGATTTGGGCTCCCTGTCTCTCCATATACTCTGGCTTCTGGAGAAAGGGGGTGGGAAAGGGCAAAGGGCACCCACTTCTGTAGCCTGCTAATAGGGCTGGGCTCACTGAAAAGGCCTTGATTTGTCCAATCAATCCAAGTGGGAAAGACAAGTGAGCAACTGTACTACTATTTCGACATCTAAAGCAAGCGAGTCTGTTGACAAGCCCCAGGCAAAGATACTTTCAACATTTAATTAGCACCATGGACCAAAAAATGTACTTATTGTGTGTGTATACGGATATCTGGGTATGTGTGTGCACATGTGTGTGTGTCCTCTCTTTCTCACACCCTTATAGTGTGTACAAACATCAACTTTAACAGTAATGAGAGTCATAGTAAAACAATAATTCAATTTCACATCCTGGACATAGCAAATTAATGCTTCTGATGTAAAAGGAGGATAATGAAGCCATCTACCACATAGAGTTGTTATGAAGACCAAACATAGTACACCTCCTATAAGTTATTCTCTGAGAGTTATTTATTTGATTGTAAGTGGAGAGAGTGTAGGATGAACCAGATAACTGTGGTTAATGGAATGCTAGAAAAAGCAATGAAGATCTCTCCAGGGTAATTTGGAGAAGTGAGCATGCTCTGAAACTTCTCTCTCTCTGATACAGTTGCATAGATACTGTAGGTAAAATATTTTATATAATAAAAAGAACACAGCTACATTCAAAGATAACAGAGCACCCAGAGTTGCAAGCCTGAAGCTAAATGATTATGAACTGTAGGGATCTGAACCAGTTACAGGTGGCTGGGGTTGGAGTCCCCCTTCCCAAATGGGGATTAGGACCAAGTATATCTCATGCATGGGAAGGACTAAACTTCTGTTCTGTATGTGAAGCCTAGAGGCCCATAAACTGAGACCATGTTATCTCTGCCTTCCTACAACATGTGGTAGCCAAGATTATGCCAGGAAAATGTAGCTGATGGGAAGTGGGTTGCCTTCTGAGTCTGCTGCCTTGTTGTTCAAGTGGACCCAGGACTCAGTACAGGAAGAGAGGGAGTCCTTTTATAGGACTGGATTCATGCACTCTCCAGTTTGCACATACTTTAGTCTGTTATGCACTTCTTCGATGAAGAAGAACTGAAATATCTTTTCCATCACTCTGCCATTTCCACAGTGAAATAATGATATAATAGTTCTTCATTCATCATAGATCTTTTATTGTTGGCCAGATCCTATGCTGGAGAAATGCAGTCATAATACATCCAGTCCTTCTGGCCAGTAATAGCAATCATGCAGCAGGGCATTTGCAATTCATAACGTCTTTGTGAGTCCTATATCAACCCTGTAAGGGATGTTAATTCCCATGCATTTAACAAATAAAAAACCTAAGTGTCCCTCAGGTCAAGTTGTCTCCTCCAAGCCACCTATTTAGTATGCTGTAAACTTGGATTTTCTGGTAACTTTTAAGAAACCAGAAGGTTATCTCTGCAAAATAAAGGACTTAGACTGGGGTAGATGAGAACTACAAGGTTTCCTAGAGATAGCAAGGTCCACATTGGCATGAAAGAGGCAAAAGCTCTGAAGAACAAACCCTTTCCAACAGGAAGGAAAGTGAGAAATGGAGTAGAGGGAAACTGGTGGGTCAGGAGTGAGATGCTTTTTCATACCCACTAGCATAGCTATTGGGCTTCCCTTGAGGCTCACCTGGTAAACAATCCACCCTCAATGTGGGAAACCTGGGTTTGATACTGGGGTAGGGAAGATCCCCTGGAGAAAGGAAAGACTACCCATTCCAGGATTCTGGCCTGGAAAATTCCATGAACTATATAGTCTGTTGGGTCAGAAAGAATCGGACACAACTGAGTGACTTTCACTTTCATTTTTCTTTCTTTCACTTCAGCATAGCTATAATGTAAGGGGGAAAAAAGGAAAATAACTAGTGCTGGCAAGGAATACCTCCAACCCATATATTTCTGGTATGAACACAAAATGGTGTAGCCACTTTGGAAAACAGTTTGGTGGGTCTTCAAAAAGTTAAACATAGAAATATATATATATGTGTGTGTGTGTGTGTGTGTGTGTGTGTGTGTGTGCATGTGTATGCGTGTGTGTGTGCTCAATTGTGTCTGACTCTTTGTAACCCCAAGGACTGTAACCCACCAGGCTCCTCCAACCATGGGGTTTCTCCAGGCCAGAATACTGGAGTGGGTTGCCATGCCCTTCTCCAGGAGATCTTCCTAACCCAGGGGTCAAACCCAGGTCTCCCGCATTGCAGGCAGATTCTTTACCATCTGAGACACGAGGGAAGCCCAAGAATACTGGAGTGGGTAGCCTATTCATTCTCTAGGGGAACTTCCCAAGCTAGGAATCAAACCGGGGTCTCCTGTACTGCTGGTGGATTCTTTACCAGTTGAGCTACCTGGGAGGCCAATATGTGTGTGTGTGTTCAGTTGTGTTTGATTCTTTGTGACTCCATGGACTATAGCCCATGAGGATAGTCTGTCCCTGGAATTTTCTAGACAAGAATACTGGAGCATGTTGCCATTTCCTACTCCAGGGGATCTTCCTGAATGAGGGATCAAACTTGCATCTCCTGTGTCTCCTCCATTGGCAGGTGGATTCTTTATCACTAAAGTCATACATATACTATATATGAATGACCCAGGAATTCCTCCCTTAGGTATAAACCCCCCAAATTAATAATGAGTACTCAAACAAATATACATAACTGCACTTTGGTAGCAGTATAATTACAAAAGTTGGAAACAACCAAAGCACTCATCAGTGAATGGATGGGTAAACAAATTATGGTATATACATACACTAGAACATTATTTATCCATAAAAAGAAATGAAGTACCAATACACACAGCAATGTGTCTATATGATCCTCAGAAACATTATGCTAAGGGAAAGCAGCCAGAAACCAAAAGGTGACATGTTATATGTTCCATTTATACGAAATATCCAGAATAGGAAGATCCATAGCGACAGAAAGCAGACTGGTGGCTGCCAGGGGCATTGGAGAAGGAAATGGCAACCCACTCTAGTGTTCTTGCCTGGAGAATCCCAGGGACAGTAGAGCCTGGTGGGCTGCCGTCTATGGGGTTGCACAGAGTCAGACATGACTGAAGTGATTTAGCAGCAGCAGCAGCAGCAGGGCCTTTGGGGAGTGGGGAGAGGGAATAATGGTTTAATGGATATGGGGTTCCCTTTTGGAGTGATGAAAATGTTGTGGAATTAGAGATGATGGTTGCACAACACTGTGACTATACGAAATGTCACTGAATAAACTGTTGTTATCACTGTTAAATTGGTGGTTTTATGTTATGTAAATTTTACCTCAGCAACAACTACAAAAATAATGAAATATCCCAGTGTCTCTGGCCCCAAAGTTTGTGTCTTCTTGCTTTCAATGGTCATGTTGCTTCTCCATTTGGTTTGATCATACAACCAGTAGAAAGACAGGTTTATCCATGCCAGAAAGGATGGAAGTTAAGTATAAATAACTTCAAAAGTAACCATGAAACAGTAAAAAATAACAAAATTCTTTTAAGTTTGTTTTTAATTCTCTTTCTTGCCAACAAAGGCATTTAACCAGCTCTCAAACCCTTTCTAATACTCAGTTTTAAAAGTTGAGCCTACGATGAGCAATTTCTTTGTTTGAGGAATTGCTGGCACGGGTCAGGGTCTTGGGACTGATTTAGGAAGGAGCAGCAGACTGTTAAGAAATACAGATGGGGAAGGGATGGGTCAGAAGACATAGGGGAGAGAAAAGAAACAAATGTGTACATAGCTTCTCTCCCTGATGAAAAGTAAACCTCTCTCAGGCCAAGAAGCATGTCTCATTCATCACCACCAGAACTTACTATAGAATCTCATTTATCAAGGCACTCAGTAAATATTTGTTTAATAAGTAAACTATAAAGGAAAATACATTTGGTTTCGCCCTGCTGGCCTAACTCATGAATCATCACACTTAGGAAAGGCAAGGCTTCTTATCTCATAACTAATTGAGCTCTTTTGTTCATTTAATTCACACACACATCCATCCACTTTCTCTCCATTCAAAATTTGACAAGCTTATATCGATTGCTTACCCTACACCAGACACTGTTCTAGAAGCTGTGGCTAAAGATATGAATAATACAATGTCCTTCCCTTCTATGGGAGGAGATTTTGAGCAGAAGGAAGTGGAGTTTGAGAGGTAGACAGAGACTGGGCACTGAAGGGCTTGGAGAAGTCCAAGGAGGATTAGTTATGTGGAGAGGTTTCCTGGACCTGCCAACCCAAGGAGCCTTGTTTTTGTTGGTGACTCAAGTGGAAACCAGGGAAGCCCCTTCTTTATTAAGCCTAAGGACATGAATAGGGTTTGAAAATGAAGATAAAAACAAAATCAAAAAGCAGACAAATTAAAGAGCAAAAGGAGGAGTAAACTATTAATCAGGAAAAGAGCAAAATAATATCATCAGCCGAATGGTGGTACCCACCCTTATCATCACTGGATGCAGGCTGCATGGGTAAGTGGCAGCACTGCCTGATATAAAAACAAAGATCAGGGTGAGCATTCATTGTGATGAAGAGCCTGGTGTAACTGTTGCCCTAAATGCTGGTAGAAGTCAGAATGCACCCCCATCCCAAGATGTCTTCTTCCTAATCCTTAGATCTTGCAAATGAACATCTTATGTCACATGACAAAATGGACTTTGCAGTTAAAACTAAGATAGGGAGGTTATCTCAGATTATCAAGGGGACACCTGAGCCCTTAAAAGCATGGGAAGGGTTGGAGTGAGAAATGTGAGACACTTGGAGAAGTCAGGAATGTTTGCAGCAGAAGGACTCAACCTACTGTTACTAGGGGAGGGACCATTGGAAAACAAGAAAAGTGCCGGCAGCCTCTCTGAGCAAATCTTGTTCCCAGATGACACCAGCCAGGAAATAGAGACTTCGGTCTTAGAACCATAAGGAACGGAATGAGCGTGGAGGTAGATAGATGTGTCCAGAACCTCCAAAAAGGAACCAGACTTCTTGACACGTTGATTTCAGCCCCATTGGCAATTCAGCAGAAGACCCAGTGGAGCCGTGTTGCACCAGGCTTTGATCTACAGAAATGTGAGATGATAAGAAGGTTTTGTTATAAGCTGTTATACCTGTGGTAATATCTAATCTGGGAAGCAGTAAATAACTAATCACTACCTTAAATAAGAATTTGTTCCACAGCTATTGAAATAGTGAGTTACTCCAGAGTAGAGGATATATTTCATTATCCTTGAGGTTAAGAACATAGACTCTGGAGTTAGACCACTGGGGTTCAAACTCTACCTCTGACATGTACTGCTGGGTAACAGTGGGTCAAATTTTTATTCACTCTGAGTGTGGTAAAACTTCCTATGTGTTAGTCACTCAGTCATGTCCGATTCTTTGCAACCCCATGGACTGTAGCCCACCAGACTCCTCTGTCCATGGAATTCTCCAGGCAAGAATATTGGAGTGGGGGGAAAAAAAGAATACTGGAGTGGGTTGCCATTGCCTTCTAAGGGCTGTCTTAAAGAGTACATGAGTCAAAAATAAAAATAAAAATAAAAATAAAAAAGAGTACATGAGTCAATATTGGTAACTTGGAACTGTGCCTGAAAGAAAGCAAATGCTAAAAGTGTTCGATTTTATTGTGAAGATGTGTCTGGGACATGGTAGAAGCATTAGATGAACAATAGGTTTTCTCGGGCTTCCCTGGTGGTTCAGTGGTAAAGAACCCACCTGCCAATGCAGGAGACACAGGTTCAATCCCTGATCCAGGAAGATCCCACATGCCACAGAGCAACTAAGCTCACCCGCCACAGCTATAGAACCTGTGCTCTAGAGCGCACAAGCTGCAGCTAGTGAGCCCACAGGCCCTGGAGCCTGTGCTCTGCCACAGGAGAAGCCACATGCACCACAACCTGAGAGAGGCCCCATGTGTGCAGCCAGAGAAAAGTGCCCTAGTAACAGAGACTGAGCACAGCCGAAATTAAACATGAGTTTTCTCCTTCCAGGAGATGCAGTGTTTTGCCATCTAAGATCCCTTCTCTAGGACTGACACACTCATTCCCCAGATACTGGGATTGTTGGCTGAGGAAATCTACCTTACCCAAGGTCACATGTCTTTGGGGCCAGCCTGCATCAAATGACTGGTCATTCCTGGGTGGCTGGGCCTGGCTTCCTTGCATGATTCAGGAAAACTCTTAAGGGCCATCCCAGATTCCCAGCTCCACTGGAATTGGTTACAGTCTTTGTTGCAATGTCCCAGCAGCTTATATTCTCCACCCCATCCCACCCCGTCCCATCTGCCTCCCTCTCTCAGAGGTGGTGATCCCAAGATGGTTCCCCAAGAAAGCTCTGCTCACACATCTGTCTCAGAGTTTGATTTTCAACAAACCTGACATAATACACTTCTCTTTCTCCCTTTTCTGCCTCTTCTTGCTACTTGCTAACTGTGCTCTATATGTTGCCACACTGTTCTTAATCATCCTGCTGCTGCTGCTAAGTCACTTCAGTCCTGTCCGACTCTGTGCAACCCCGTAGACGGCAGCCCACCAGGCTCCGCCGTCCCTGGGATTCTCCAGGCAAGAACACTGGAGTGGGTTGCCATTTCCTTCTCCAATGCATGAAAGTGAAAAGTGAAAGTGAAGTTGCTCAGTTGTGTCTGACTCATAGCGACCCCATGGACAGCAGCCTACCAGGCTCCTCTTCCCAGGGGCTTTTCCAGGCAAGAGTACTGGACTGGGTTGCCCTTGCCTTCTCCGTCTTAATCCTTACAGCTATAATGCAAGGTAGATATTATTTATTGTCTTATAATCAGGAAGCCAAGACATTGAGTGGTGACCTACCAACTCAAAATGCTCCAAGAGGCAAAGCCAGGAAAAGGCCCTGAGTGCACTGGAGAATTCAGACCCAAGGCACTCTGTTTATTGCATTGAATTGACCACCTTGCCCTTGGATCTTCCCTTTGGGATGTGTACTTCATTTTTGCTTGGGCTTGAGTCGGCATTCCTTTGGATATGGAGTCTTGAGCTACTTTTGCTGTTTCACAGGGGATTTCCATATTTCTTTTCCAAGAATGTTTGGGTTTGTCCCCAGCATCTCCTTTCTCCTGAGTGGGAGCAGTCAGGGAGCACCACAGTTAGGCTCCACAAGTCAGGAGAAGGTAAACGCTCCCATGTGACCAGATGGCATATTCTTTTTAGGGGGATCATGTGATATCCTTCTGGGACCAATGCCCCTCCTCTAAGGACCAAAGACCCCTTATACAATCCCATCACCTGAGAGCTTTGTCAGACAGGTCTGTGAATGGTCAGGGGACCAGGCTCATCCTTGTTCCTAGGTCCCCGCTCTTCCAAAGTGATCTGGACAATAAATAGTGTCCATTAATTTGTGCCCATGCTGTCTCTGGGTATGAGAGTTAGAACATGAAACCATTATCCTGCTATGTCATGCAAAGTAGTATTGAAGAAAACTTTCTGCTACAGCATGTGCATCACAATGTAGTTTATCGAAGCAAAAGAACAAGGGATTAATCTAAATGTGTAACAAGAAGAGAACAGCTAAACCAGTGTGAGCAGATAGCATTGTCATAGCAATCATGTTTTCAAATAACATTTAATGGCATGGAAAAATGACTCAAAATATAATAAATGAAAAAAAATAGAATAGTAAACACTTTTATTGATTTTGTCACTAATTCTTCATATAATGTGCTAATAAAAAAAGACTGGAATAAAATACATCATAGTGGTTATTAGGTAGGAAATGTGGGGTTATATGTTTTGCTTTGTTTTCTTCTATGTATATTATTGTGTTTTCCAAATTTTGTGCAAATAGTGTGAATGACTTCTATTAGCAAGGAAAACAACTGTTTAAAAGATACTGTAACAATCTATTTTTATAACTGGTTTCTTTGGTATAAAACACATTTTGGTCTTATAATCCAACTCAGTAGTATTCTGAGAGTTATCAGCATTTCTTGTCCAGTATTCTTTTTAAATTCATAACCTCAGTATTTTTGTATTGTCTGTTGTGTTTGTCAGTCAGTAGTTATAATCAAAGCACTTAAAATATTCTAATTAATGAATATTATGGTATTATATGTGACATATTTTGCTAGCTTGTTTTTTTAAAGGACATGAGATCAAAGCAATTATTCCAAAAATGTCATACATGCATAGCTCATGCAGGTATTCCCTCAGGTAGTAAGGATATAGGGATGAATGCAAAGTCAAGTGGGTTTTGGGAAGCATCACTATGAACAAAGCTAGTGGAGGTGATGGAGTTCCAGTTGAGCTCTTTCAAATCCTAAAAGATGATGCTGTGAAAGTGCTGCACTCAATATGCCAGCAAATCTGGAAAACACAGCAGTGGCCACAGGACTGAAAAAGGTCAGTTTTCATTCCAATCCCAAAGAAAAGCAATGCCAATGTACATTCAAACTACCACACAATTGCACTCATCTCACACACTAGCAAAGTAGTGCTCAAAGTTCTCCAAGCAAGTCTTCAATAGTATGTGAACCATGAACTTCCAGATGTTCAAGCTGGATTTAAAAAAGGCAGAGGAACTAGAGATCAAATTGCCAACATCTGTTGGATAATCAAAAAAGCAAGACAGTCCCAGAAAAACAACTACTCTGCTTTATTGACTATGCCAAAGTCTTTGACTTTGTGGATCACAACAAACTGTGAAAAATTCTTCTAAAGATGGGAATACCAGACCACCTGACCTGCCTCTTGAGAAATTTATATGCAGGTCAAGAAGCAACAGTTAGAACTAGACATAGAACAACAGAACAGTTCCAAATCAGGAGAGGAGTACATCAAGGCTGTATATTGTCACCCTGCTTATTTAAATTATGTACAAGAGTACCTCGTGCGAAATACTGGACTGGATGAAGCACAAGTTGGAATCAAGATTGCCAGGAGAAATATCAATAACCTCAGACACACAGATGACACCATCCTTATGGCAGAAAGTGAAGAACTAAAGATCCTCTTGATGAAAGTGAAAGAGGAAAGTGAAAAGGTTGGCTTAAAACTCAACACTTAGAAAATTAAGATCATGGCATCTGGTCCCATCACTTAATGGCGAATAGATGGGGAAACAGTGACAGACTTTATTTGGGGGGTCCAAAATAACTGCAGGTGGTGACTACAGTCATGAAATTAAAAGACACTTGCTTCTTGGAAGAAAAATTATGACCAATCTAGACAGCATATTAAAAGGTAGAGACATTACTCTGCCAACAAAGAACCATCTAGTCAAAGCTATGGTTTTTCCAGTGGTCATGTCTGGATGTGAGAGTTGCACTATAAAAAAAGCTGAGCACCGAAGAATTGATGTTTTTGAACTGTGGTGTTAGAGAAGACTCTTGAGAGTCCCTTGGACTGCAAGGAGATTTAACCAGTCCACCCTAAAGGAAATCAATCCTGAATGTGCATTGGAAGGACTGATGCTGAAGCTGAAGCACCAGTACTTTGGCCACCTGATGCAAAGAATTGACTCATTGGAAAAGACTGTGGTGCTGGGAAAGATTGAAGATGGGAGGAGAAGGGGACGACAGAGGATCAAATGGTTGGGTGGCATCACCAACGTGATGGACATTAGTTTGAGTAGGCTCTGGGAATGGTCATGGACAGGGAAGCCTGACATGCTGTAGTCCATAGAGTTGCAAAGAGTCAGACATGACTGAGCGACTGAACTAAACTGATGTTTCCTTTTTTTTTTCTTTTCTTTTTTTTAATCCTTTATTCTATTTTACAGTACCGTATTGGTTTTGCCATACATTGACATGAATCAGCCACAGGTGTACACGATCTCCCAATGCCGAAGCCCCCTCCCACCTCCCACCCCACACCATCTCCCCGGATCATCATGTACACTAGCCCCAAGCAACCTGTATCCTGTATTGAACATAGACTGGCGCTTAATTTCTTATATGATAGTATACATGTTTCAGTGCCATTCTTCCGAATCATCCCACCCTCTCCCTCTCCCTCAGAAGCCAAAAGTCCGTTCTATACCTCTGTGTCTCTTATGTTGTCTCATTTACAGGGTCAAGGTAGTAATGATGACCCTGATGTTTCCTTTTAAAAATCACAATGCATTACATTTTATGCTGCCATTACCTTAAGTACCAAGAATTTTGAGAATACAGAGTGGAATAATCAACTCTAGAGTCACTAATAAATAGTACATGGAGCAAGTGATTTTTAAAAAAATTTATTGTATAGTTGATTTCCAAAGTTGTGTTAGTTTCTGCTGTACAGAAAAGTGAATCAGTTATACATATACATATATCCACTCTTTTATAGATTCTTTTTCCATTATAGGTCGTTACAGAGTATTGAGTAGAGTTCCCAGTGCTGTACAATAGGTCCTTATTAGTTAGCAATTTTATATGTAGTAGTGTATATTTGTAGTGTATATAGTGTATATGTCAACCCCAGTCTCCCAGTTTAGCACTCTCCTTTGTCCCCTGGTAACCATAAGTTTGTTTTTAATATCTGTGACTATATTTCTGTTTTGTAAATAAGTTCATTCATAGCATTGTTTAGATTTCACCTATAAGTGATCTCGTCTATTTGTCTTTCTGTTTGACTTCATTTAGAATGATGATCCCTAGATCTATCCATGTTGCTTCAAGTGGCATTATTTCATTCTTTTTTATGGCTGAGCAGTATTCCATTGTGTATGTATATCACATCTTCTTAACTCTCCTTTGTCCCCTGGTAACCATAAGTTTGTTTTTAATATCTGTGACTATATTTCTGTTTTGTAAATAAGTTCATTCATAGCATTGTTTAGATTTCACCTATAAGTGATCTCGTCTATTTGTCTTTCTGTTTGACTTCATTTAGAATGATGATCCCTAGATCTATCCATGTTGCTTCAAGTGGCATTATTTCATTCTTTTTTATGGCTGAGCAGTATTCCATTGTGTATGTATATCACATCTTCTTTATACATCCTCTGTCAATGGACCTTTGGTTGCTTCCATGTCCTAACTATTGTAAGTAGTGCTGCAATGAACACTGGAAGTGCACAAATTTTTTTGAATTATGGTTTTCTCTGGATATATGCCCAAGAGTGGGACTGATTTTTCAACTGAATTTCAAAGGATAAATAAGAGTTATTTAGACTGAGAAAGAGACTTCCCTGGTGGCTCAGATGGTAAAGAATTTGTCTGCAATTCAGGAGACCCAGCTTCAATTCCTGGGCTGGGAAGATCCCTTGGAGAAGGGAATGGCTACTCACTCCACTATTCTTGCCTGGGAAATCCCATGGACAGAGAAGCCTGGTGGGTACAGTCCATGAGGTCGCCAAGAGCCAGACATGACTGAGCTACTTAACACACACTTACAGACTGAGAAAAATGAGAAATGGCCATTGTAGGAAGAGGGGATGATAGCAGAAGTTCAAAGTTGTCAAAACACATGCTGTATTAGGAAAATATGCAACCCTGGTAAAACACACGACTGGAAAAGTGAGGGTCCGGACTGGGAAAATATTTGAATGTTGTGTTAAGGTATTTTTAGTTTGGTTTGTTAAGGAAATAGGAAATGTTGGGTAATTCCTATATCTATACAGCACATGAATGGGGTTAGATGATTCATCAGTTCAGCATGAATACACTGAGACTCTAACAGCTTGATGAACTGAATTGATAGAAATACCCTAATGCATCAGAGTACAGTTATTTTGTATTTTATTTAGTATATGTCCTGTGTACTCAGTCTTGTTTTAGGCACTATGAGTAATACACTAAAATGATAAAAATCATTTTTTTCTATTAATTACATGTATAATTTGCCAAATATAGGCCATAAGAAAATGATGATGAGACTTTCAACAATAAATGTTATTTGGAGATTAATCCAAAATGTATGACCAAACTCTAAAAGAATAAGAGGACTGGGAATCCTAAGATCCCTCCAGTGTCAGTACAAGTTATAGTCTCATTATGTGTTGGGACTGCTGTTTCCTGTTTCCTACAGCGGTAGACCATGCAAAGCAGATGCCCCATGAACATGGAAGGTATGATCCAGTGACCCACTGAGACATCACTTTGATGTGCCATGATTTTCTCTGAGAGTGAGACTAAGGCTAGCCAATATGCTCTGTGTCTCCTAGTACTCAGGGAACAGAGGGAGTGATGGTTAATTTCATATGTCAACATGGCCAGGCTGCTGTGTCTAGGTATTCAGTCAAACACTAGTCTTGATTTTTGCCCTGAAAGTATTTTTAAATGAGATTAACATATAAATTAGTAAACTCTGTGTAAAGAAGTTTACTTTCTATAACGAGAGTGAAACTCAATCAATCAATTTAAGAAGAAAAAGGTTTACCTCCACTAGGAAGAGGGAATTCTCCCTACACTCTGCGTTTGGACTCAAACTGCAATGTAAACTCTTCCCGCCAGCCTCCCTGCAGATTTTTGGACCTGCTGCTTCCATAATCATGGGAGCCAGTTCCTTAAAACACATTGATCTCTTGATAGACAGAACTGACCTGTCTGTCCTATCTATCTATTTACTTACCCATCTATTCATCTATCTATCAATCCACATACATAACGCACATTCTATTGGTTCTGTGTCTCTAGACAACCCTGACTAGTACAGAAGGGAATGGGTACCAGAGTCACATTCGGAAAATTCCCATTCTTCCTTCAAGATTTATAGTTCAGCTTGTCACCTACAAAGTGGTATTTTCCATGGTGTCTCAACTTGGGGTCAGATACATTTTCTCATTATGTAATAATTGTTTCTATATTGTCCTTAGAGAATTAGGATCAACTCTTTTGAAAATACTTCCTTTCCAGTTTACCCAAGCACCTAGCTACTTAGACAGCTTCTTTCAAGTCTTCAGTATTAATATTTAAGGGAGAAGCTGAATATTTGAGTCAATGAGAGATCACAGAATCTTTACCTTGTTTTCTGTTAGCCTTCTTTTTTGATCACAATTAGAAAGTGAATTATTTCTACAGTGAAGCCTAGCACTTAGTAGGCATTCAATAAGTGTTTGTTGAAACAAATGAAATATCGTGAACATGCTCCAAGCTCATGCCTGCCAGCAAAATAAAACCAACCTTCCGTGTCCTGTTTGGCTGTCTTAGATCAGACTCCACAATCTGCTCCAGTCCCAACCCCCTTTGAAGTTATTTATTCCTTACCAGGTGTTCTGATTCATTAGTGGTTTCCATTAAAGCTATGGTTGAAAAGAGACTTTCATTTGCAACCCTCAAGCGTGGTGTTTTTGTTGGCTGGCTTCTCCTGCTCTGAAATAATTACTTTTTTTGAGGTGCTGAACTTTGTCATGTTTGTCTCTCCTCCGTGACAGCCTTTTCTTTGATCTTTCTGGAAGAACTTGCCTGGGCCCATTTAGTAATGCCATAGGATCTTAAAGGAAAATAAATCATTGACTACTGATGCTGAAAAAGACCCCAGGAGATGCTTTTGTTCAAATTCTTTCAGTGAGGTCACAGTTTTCAAAATAAGCCATGTGAATGGTGATAGTTGTGGTAATAAAAATAATAACAATAATAGTCTGTGCTGTAGAATTTACCATTTGCAAAGGATTTTCATTGATGGAATTTGTTTCATACAGTACATTATGCAGAGTGAAGTAGCTTGGAGGGTAAAAACAGATCACTGGTCCTATGTCAGGAGGCCTCTGTTAGAATTCTGGTGTTACCACTTCTCTTCTGTTATGACTTTGGGCAAGTCACTTCACCTTTATGAGCCTGTGTTTCCCTAACCATAAAATGAGAATAAACAAAGCCCCTCAAGACAAAGAAAGTGAAAGACCTTTGAACACTGTAACGCTCTACCTGGGCTTCCCTGGTGGCTCAGATGGTAAAGAATCTGCCTACAATGCAGGAGACCTGGGTTCGATCCCTGGGCCAGGAAGATCCCCTGGAGAAAGGAACAGCAACCCACTCTAGGATTCTTGCCTGGAGAATCCCATGGACAGAGGAGCCTGGCGGGCTACAGTTGATGGGGTAGTAAAGAGTCAGACACGACTGAGCAAGTAAGAATGCAATGTTCTACCAAAATATAAAATATGGTAACATTTTACTTCAGTTTCTTCTTACTTGACTTTTTATTGCTGTTATCAGCAAAACACAATTTTTAAGGAATTTTATTTTTAAGTGAGAAGTAAATTTGTCCCAACTATATAGGTGCTAATTGAATTCAAAATGAAAAGCTTAATTTATCAGGGATGTCACTCAAATCACGGGATTCATTAATATAGTCTTGAAATTTGTGACATGTTAGTATGTGACTCGCTAAGTTGCTTTTTTAAAGAAATACACTTTCTTCACTACCCATTACTTTTTTTATGCTTATAAAAAGTTCACTTACTCATTGACTCAGTAGATATTTATTGATCCATGTGCTGGGTACAAATCAAATACTGGGGAAAATAGCAAGTAACAAAATAAAATTTCTGCATTCATGAGGCTTACATTTCAGGAGGAGGAGATGGATGACAAATATAAAGTGAATATATATATATATATATATATATATATATATATATATATATATAAACCCAATCTTTCAATTCATCCCACCCTCCTCCTTTCCCTATTTGATGTCCATACATTTGTTCTCTATGTTTGTGTCTCTACTTCTGCTTTGTAGATATGTTCATCTGTACTATGTTTTCTAGATTTCTACATATGATATTTATTTTTCTGTTTCTGACTTACTTCACTCCGTATGACAGTCTCTAGGTCCATCCACATCTCTGCAACTGGTCAAAATTATAGAGTCAGAAAGTACCTTGTTAGATGCCAGGAGCCAGGCAGTGTGGGGTGGGATGGGAGTTGAGAGGGGAAATGGGGAATTTGTGTTTAGTGGGGACACAATTTCAGTTTAGGAAGGTGAATGGATGATGGTGAGGGTTACACAACAATGTGAATGTACTTAGTGCCATTGAACTGTACAATTAAATAAAGCTAAAATGTTACTGTTGTTCACTTGCTAAGTCATGTCTGACTGTGTGTGACCCCATGGACTGCAGTATGCCAGACTTCTCTGTCCTTTACTATCTCCCAGAGTTTGCTCATGTCCATTGAGTTGGTGATGCTATCTACCCGTCTCATCCTCTGCCACCCTCTTCTCCTTTTGTTTTCAATCTTTCCCAGGATCAAGTTCTTTTCCAGTGGGCTGGCTCTTAGCATCAGGTGGCCAAAATGCTGAGCTTTGACTTCAGCATCAGTCGTTCTAATGAATATTCAGGGTTGATTTCCTTCAGGATTGAGTGATTTGACCTCCTTGCAGTCCAAGGAATTCTCAAGAGTCTTCTCCAGCACCACAGTCTGAAAGCATCAGTTCTTCAGTACTCAGCCTTCTTTATGGTCCAACTCTCACACTGTGCGTGACTTTTGGAAAAACCATAGCTTTGACTATATGGACCTTTGACAACAAAGTGATGTCGCTGCTTTTTAATACACTAAGTTTGTCATAGCTTTTCTTCCAAAGAGCAAGCATCTTTTAAACATTAAAAAAGCTAAGATCATGGCATCCTGTCCCATCACTTCATGGCAAATAGAAGGGGAAAAGTGGAAGCAGCAACAGATCTTATTTTCTTGGGCTCCAAATCACTGTGGACAGTGACTGCACCATGAAAGCTTAAAGTGGTATGTTTTATATTGTGACTTTTACCACAATAAAAAACTTTTAAGGAATGAAAAGAAAGTATATAGTTATAATGTATAAAATGTAAATTAAAAATAAAATATATATTATTCTGGGTGATAATATACATATGGAGAGAAATAAAGAATGGTAGAAGGAGAAGGAGTGCTTGAAGGTAAATTGTGGGCATAGAAAACTGTGCAGACCAGAAGGAAGTGAGAAAGGAGCCATGGGAGGGAAAAACAACGAGGCAGTGGGAACAGCAAGCACAAAGGCTAAGAGGCCTGGTCATACTTGGCATCTCTGAGGAACAGCAAGGAAGTTAGATGACTGTTAAGTCCAGAGAGTAGAAGAGAGCAGTAGCTTATGAGGTCTGAAAGACAGTGGTATTGAATACAGAGTGACATAAATGGTCCTGCAAGGTTGCATAAGGCTTTGGAAACAAGTGCGTAAGGCTGTCATCCTTTATTTTAAGAAGAAAAGGAGTTGGAAGCTTTTAAGTGGAAGAGTGACATGGTTCAGTGTGTTTTTAAGGATCTGTCTAGCTACTGTGTTGAGAATAAACCATAAGAGGACAAAGAAGAAACAGGGAATTATTTCAAGCTCGCTTCTGAAATGAGGAGACTTGGATTACTATGGTCATAGTAGAGATGACCAAAGTGACTTGTGACCATCAGAATGGGCTGTATAATGCTGTGATAACAAAAGATATCTGATATCTTGGTGGCATAGAGCAACAAAGATTTATTTCTTGTTGAAGTACATGTGCTTCATGGAGTGTCTGTGGTTCTGATTTATGTCATTTTCACTTCAAGACACAGGCTGGCAAGTTGGTTTCCATCTGGAACAGTGGCCGGTGTAAAAGAGACATTGGCCAAGTGAAGTCACAGAATTGCTCCAGAGTTCAGCAATGCAAAGATGAAATTCCTTCTGCCCACAGGTAGGAGCATCACAAGGAAAGAAGTCAGGATAGTTGGAAAATAATCCATCATCTACCACATGGTCTAATCCAGCGTCCACTCTGAAGACAGAGGCAACAGATTTGCTATGGATTGGACCTGAGCTTCAGATAAAAAGAAATGAGTGAAGAATGCCCTCAAGGATTTGACCTGATCAAGTGGAGAGACAGAGTTAGTCTTTTTCAAGATGAATATGACTGTGGGAGGAGCAGGTTTGGGACATGCTGAGTTTGATAAGTTACTCATTAAACATTCAAGTACAAATGTCAAGGATGCAGTTGGATACTGATCTGAAGTTCAAAAAAGTAGTTAGATGATAAAAGAAATTTTGGAGTCATATCCACTGTAGAAAAATGGAAAATACAGAAAAACATTTTTTAAAAAAGGAAACATACAGAACAGATTTATAATTGAAATGCAAGGAACTGCACATGTTTAATGTCTGCAGTCTGATAGGTTAGACATATGCAAACACCTGTGATACCATTCCCAGAGTCAAGGAAACAGACATCCTCAACAGTGTGAGATGGAAATACTGACGGATGTATAGGTGAGGCTTTTCCTACAACCTAGCAATAGGAGAATTTTTTTCTCTTGCGGGTACAAACTGGCCCAACCAATCATAAAGTATTCATTTTCTCATTCTTCCACTGCACCTTGTAAGTTCAGTTTCCTTAAGAACCTCACAGGGAAGAGGTCACTGGGATGAGGCTAAGATTGAAGTATTCCCAATTTTCTTGGCAATAATGATATCAGAACTTTGTCCCATTTGTAAGAGAAAGAATTCCTAATCTTAAAACTACTTATCGGTTACTTGAATGTTACCTTTAACATCTTCAAAAAACACTGATCCTAGCTGTATCTGACAAGGATCTCTTTATCTCACAAAGCCCCTCTTTCCATGTTTCCACACTTGTGATGTATAAAAAGTTCCTTTGTGTATCAAACCAAGTCTGCTGCCAGTAACTGCCATCTCATAGTCCTATTTCTACCCCTTAGGGCTAAAATGAAATGAATTTAACAAGCCTATTTTTTTTTTTTTTTTTTTTTTTTAGTGTAACAGCTCTTCAACTTGACTGCAATTCCCTCTAGTTATGTCAAGGCCTGATAACCCACGAAAAGTAGATATTCCCAAGTGTCGGCTTCTTCTGTGTAATTGACTTTTCTGCTCAGTGCTCAGGTCAGGCAAGCCACTGTTGATCTGCTGCTCTGAAGTCCCCTCTGTGTACACAGCCAAATGGAGTGCAACAGCTAGGGTACAGGTAATGGCTATGGATGGATGTCAAGGGTCCTGATACATCTCCATTTCATTCTCAAGGCCCTAAAGGAGACCTGACCTTGGTGCCTAATGATCCTAACAAATGTGGAATTTACATGCAAATGGCACCCTTGTTTTGGTGCCAGATGGTCAAGTGGCCTTTGGTATATCCAGGGCATCACTGTATACACACAATGACAGCATTTGTACATCAAAAGTATGAAGTCTTTATACTCATTTAAGAGTGAGAGAGAGTGGTAAACACACAAAAGCAAGAGCTGTGAACCAGACAGAACTGGTTCAAAGTCAGCCTCTGCCACTTACTATCTTGTCCCCTTGAACTCCCTAGGCTATCTCCCTGGACCTCATTTTCCTCTTATATTTGCAAGTCAGAGAAGTAATATACTCCCCACAGTGTTGTCCTTGAGATCAAGCAAGCAAAGGGTGTAATACAGTGCTCAACATATAAAAGATGCTCCAGATATAAGTTATCTTCTTCAATTTTTTTCTGTTTACTATGTGTTTTTAAATATATTGTGTAAGGGCAACAGGGAATTATTTGATCAAAATTTTAGCTTTCAGACAGGGCCATTGCATGTGTAAATACACTCTATTCTAGGAAGAAAAAACTATAGAAGAGATTGTGCACCCTCATCCTTGAAACATTTGTTTCAAGGATTCTCTGTTCTACCCAGCTTACATTGCTCATGTTTCTGTCTCTCCATCTACAAAATGCTTAGACTGAACTAGACAATCTCTAAGGTCTCACACTCTATTCTTACACTGATCTGTTATTCAATAGCAATCTATAGCTGTTTTATTCTGGTTTTGAAAGAGAGTTGAGAGAAGCACTAACATTTCTTAGGAACTTCCTCCCATCCAGGGACTCTGTTGGATATTCTTAGCAACATTTTATGTTCTCTGCCACTCTATGAAGGAGTTACAATTACTTCTTTCTCACAGGTAGATGGAGAAGGTCATCAGTACAGTTGCTCAGTCATGTCGGACTCTTTGCGGCCCCATGGACTGCGGCCCGA
>SJYC01063204.1:0-32154 GCA_006408675.1 Madoqua kirkii
CACAAGCTGGAATCAAGATTGCCAGGAGAAATCAATAACCTCAGATATGCAGATGACACCACCCTTAGGGCAGAAAGTGAAGAAGAACTAAAGAGCCTCTTGATGAAAGTGAAAGAGGAGAGTGAAAAAGTTGGCTTAAAGTTCAGCATTTCGAAAACGAAGATCATGGTATCCAGTCCCATCACTTCATGGCAAATAGAAGGGAAACAGTGGAAACAGTGGCAGACTTTATTTGGCGGGGGGAGGGGGGGTGGATTAAAATCACTGCAGATGGTGACTGCAGCCATGAAATTAAAAGACGCTTGCTCCTTGGAAGGAAAGTTATGACCAACCTAGACAGCATATTAAAAAGCAGAGACATTACTTTGTCAACAAAGGTCTGTCTAGTCAAGGCTATGGTTTTCCCAGTGGTCATGTATGGATGTGAGAGTTGGACTATAAAGAAAGCTGAGCACAGAAGAATTGATGCTTTTGAAGTGTGGTGTTGGAGAAGACTCTTGAGAATCCCTTGGACTGCAAGGAGATCTAATCAGTCCATCCTAAAGAAGATCAGTCCTGAGTGTTTATTGGAAGGACTGATGCTGAAGCTGAAACTCCAATACTCTGTCCACCCGATGTGAAGAGCTGACTCATTTGAAAAGACCCTGTTGCTGGGAAAGATTGAAGGTGGGAGGAGAAAGGGACAAAGATGATTGGATGGAATCACTGACTCAATGGACATGGGTTTGAGTAAACTCCGGGAGTTAGTGATGGACAGGGAGGCCTGATGCAAAGAATCCGACATAACTGAGCGACTGAACTGAACTGAACAACCTTTTAGAATATCCCTTTCCCTTATTAAAGTTCTGATAAGAAATTTCCAGATGGCTGAAAATCCTCTAAATAGACAAAGGAAATGGGACCTGGGAGAACTTTTTATTCATTTTTTAACCAGATCTGGTTAAACCTTCTGTCTGGTATATATAAACTTATTTACTTTTTTGTAACTTAGAGACAAGAGGGCAAAACTCTGTGGTGTATCTTGAACTTTCAGAGCCTAAGTAAAAGTGTTGTCAATCATAAATTGTCAATTGCTCTTGAATCCCAAGAGTTGCACTCAAGGCCACCCTATCTAAAGCCATCCCTGATCAATTGCAGTCTCATTTTCCCATCTTATTTCTCAGCACGTAACTCCCTGATAGTTTTCTTGTGTGCTTATTTTCAGTCTCCAGAGCACAAGATGTCAACCTCAACCACAGCTGTGTCCACAGAGCTGTGTCCAGAGCCCAGAATGGTGAGATGTTCAACACTGAAGGCTCTTTGCTACATTAACTCCTGTTATGCAAGACAGACCAGGAAACAAGTGGAAGACCAGAAGAGGAAGGAGAGCCCCACGGGGTACAGGAACATCTAGATATCTACAAAGTAAAGGAAGCTGCGTCCAGGGGAAATCCCAGGAGGGAAAGGTCTAGAGCCTGATGACCATGTGGAGATAGAAGAGGCTAGGAAAGCTGGCTTCCTCCTTTCTCCATTGCTGGACCTACAAAAATAAACAGTGGTTTCAAGTCTCAATGGAACACTTCAATCAAGCTTTTCCTCTGCAAGCTGCTTGATGTTCATGGGATCCTCTTTTGCATTCTTCGCTCCCATAGTCTCAAACCAGCTGCTGGAATTCATCTTCCCTCCTGTTCCCGTCACCCCACATCACAACCACAGGTCCTGCGGCTATGCTAGGCAGTGTTGGGAGCATAACAAACTTCATGGTTGCCCATGCCTGCTACCTAAGCTGAGAAGACAGCAACATGAACTTCACATGATGTTTTAGAGCTATAAGTCAAGAAACAGCCCATAGAGGGCAGGGGTGGGTGAGGCCTGAGGACAGTGCTCAGGGGCACTGCCAGATACAGACAGAAGGGGCTTTGAGCAGCGGTCAGCTCAGGCTGCATAACAATACACCACAGCTCCATGGGTTTAACAGCAGAAGTTTATTTTTTCAGTTCAGGAGACCCGAAGCTGAGGATCAAGGCAGCACCAGATTGGTTTCTTCTGAGGCCTCCATCCTTGGCTCGCAGATGGCCACCTTCTCGTGGTGTCCTTGCAAGGTCTTTCCTCTGTGTGTGCACCTCTCTGGTGTTTCCCTGTGTGTCCAAGCTCCCTCATTTCATAAAGACTTCAGTCACATGGAGTATAACCTGTCTCTTATACACATCTCACTGACCATTGAAGAAGGCTTTCTTATCTCTCCTTGCTATTCTTTGGAACTCTGCATTCAAATGGGTTTATCTTTTTTTTCTCCTTTGCTTTTCACTTCCCTTCTTTTCACAGCTATTTGTAAGGCCTCCTTAGACAGCCTTTTTGCTTTTTTGCATTTCTTTTTCTTGGGGATGATCTTGATTCCTGTCTCCTCTACAGTGTCACAAATCTCCATCCATAGTTCATCAGGCACTCTGTCTATCAGACCTAGTCCCTTAAATCTATTTCTCACTTCCACTGTATAATCATAAGGGATTTGATTTAGGTCATACCTGAACAGTCTAGTGATTTTCTCCACTTTTTTCAATTTAAGTCTGAATTTGGCAATAAGGAGTTCATGATCTGAGCCACAGTCAGCTCCCAATCGTGTTTTTGCTGACTGTATAGAGCTTCTCCATCTTTGTCTGCAAAGAATATAATCAATCTAATTTCGGTGTCAATCATCTGGTGATATCCATGTGTAGAGTCGTCTCTTATGTTGTTGGAAAAGAGTGTTTCCTATGACCAGTGTGTTCTCTTGGCAGAACTCTGTTAGCCTTTGCCCTGCGTCATTCTGTATTCCAAGGCCAAATTTGTCTGTTACTCCAGGTGTTTCTTTACGTCCTACTTTTGCATTCCAGTCCCCTATAAATAAAAGGACATCTTTTGGGGGGTGTTAATTCAGCAAGGTCTTGTAGGTCTTCATAGAACTGTTCCACTTCAGCTTCTTCAGTGTTACTGGTCGGGGCATAGACTTGCATTACCATGATATTGAATGATTTGCCTTGGAAATGAACAGAGATCATTCTGTTATTTTTGAAATTGCATCCAAGTACTGCATTTTGGACTCTTTTGTTGACCATGATGGCTACTCCATTTCTTCTAAGAGATTCCTGCCCACAGTAGTAGATATAATGGTCATCTGAGTTAAATTCACCCATTTCAGTCCATTTGAGTTCACTGATTCCTAGAATGTCGACGTTTACTCTTATCATCTCTTATTTGACCACTTCCAATTTGCCTTGATTCATAGACCTAACATTCCAGGTTCCTATGCAATATTGCTCTTTACAGCATCAAACCCTGCTTCCATCACCAGTCCCAGTCACACCTGGGTGTTGCTTTTGCTTTGGCTCCATCTCTTCATTCTTTCTGGAGTTATTTCTCCACTGATCTCCAGTAGCATATTGGGCACCTACCCAACTGGGGAGTTCATCTTTCAGTGTCCTATCTTTTTGCCTTTTCATACTGTTCATGGGCTTCTCAAGGCAAAAATACTGATGTGGTTTTCCATTCCCTTCTCCAGTGGACCACACTCTACCAGACCTCTCCACCATGACCCATCCGTCTTGGGTGGCCCCACATGGCATGGCTTAGTTTCATTGAGTTAGACAAGGCTGTGGTCCATGTGATCAGATTGGCTAGTTTTCTGTGATTATAGTTTCAGTCTGTCTGCCCTCTGATCCCCTCTCTCAGTGCCTACCATCTTACTTGGGTTTCTCTTACCTTGAATGTGGGGTCTCTCTTCAGATTTTATTACAAGGCATCATTTAATCAACCATGTGAGAGAGGTACATAGAAGAACAGAAATTCAAAGGAGGAATGACTCTTTCACCCTGCTAATCAAGAAATCTGCATGGTGGAGCTCCCTTTCAATTGGGCCTCCAGAAAAGGATTAGATTTCTCCAATCATTGAGTGTCAAGGAAGGCTTTTCAGGCTGAGGGAACATGGTCATGGGCTCATGGACATGAGAGTGGGCTCAAGGAATGTCCAGCTGTTGAATTAGGTTGAGCAGAAGTGTGTGGGTCATGAGTCTTGGAAAATGAGACTAGAACAAAGTGTAGAGAGGCTTGAAAACTAAGATAAAGGACTGTGATCTGAGGTAGTGAGGAGTGTTGAGCTGGTGATAATTTTCCTATCTGTTATTTTATATTTCTAGGTCAGCTGACATCTAGGGAAAAGTGTCATTGGAAGTTCTTTCCCATATAATCTTCCCTACAGCTGCCCCAACAAAAGTAAAAGTGACAAATCTCATTGCAGGCTTTTATCACTCACTGGATATATTATTCATAGTGGGCTATTGCTTAGCTTCACAGATGAAATCCAGACTTCAGCTTGCCTCCTGTCATTTCTGCTCCCTGCCCAGTGGGCCCTGTCTTCAATTCTTCTTCCCTCTTTCTGTGACATGAATTCATGGCCCTGCCTCTAGGAATGAACTCAGGCTGTGCTCCTACCCAGCCATCCTGTGTCAAGGGGGGAGGGAACACATACCTCACTATACCTCTTGGTTCAACCGTGTTCCCAAACTCAGTTTTATCAGAGAAACCTCTTTAGGAAGGGGAATCAGAGTTAATATTAGACATATACTCAGCTGTTAATAAAAAGCAGCCCGTCACTTCCCATTTAGATTCTATTTCTTAAGGCCCTCCTCTTCAGCTGTCACTTTCCTTTCTAGGTGAGCCAAACCATCCTCCTGATAATAAAAGCAGGGAAAATCTAAGAATCAGCCTCCATACTTCCCATTCATCTTTCACTACAACCCAGAGAGGAAGTGTTCATCAGTTCCTTGTCCCAGGGCAGGATTCAGGCAACAATGCTGTTAAGTATAACTGGGTAACAATATGGATAAGCAACTGTCTAGTAGTATTAATACCTACTCTGACTTCTGTCAAAGTGGTAAAAACAAAACAAAACAGGCTGTGAGATGTACCCAGGAACCCTGTGATCACACAGGTTCCATTTAATTCTGTTTGCAGAACTCTTACTCTTTCCCTTAGCATCATTTTCCACATGTGCCTAGAAAGTGAAAGTGAAGTCGCTCAGTCGTGTCCAACTCTTTGCAACCCCATGGACTGTAGTCCACCAGGCCCCTCTGTCCATGGGATTTTTCAGGCAAGAGTACTGGGGTGGGTTGCCATTTCCTTCTTCTGGATCTTCCCGACCCAGAGCTGAAACTTGGGTCTCTCCATTGCAGGCAGACGCTTTACCATCTGAACCACCATGGAAGCTCCGCATGCCTATAAACAGCTTTTAAATCCTAGAACTCCCACCCCGGCAACACCTCTATTGACTAAAAGTTTACTTCATTTGCATGTAGGTGTTTTTCTCGTGATCAATTTGGTAACATGAGGAGGAGCCCTACTTGTCACCTGTGTCCTACCCATAACGGCAAAACACATCTATTCCATTAACCTTCATAGTGTCCTTGGCTCACCTTACTCTGTGGTTGTACAGTTCAAACATTTGGCGAATCTCTCTCCTTATTTTTGTTTCTCCGCGAGGTCTTTTGTAATCTGTACACATTACTCTGAATCCACGGATTTCACCCATTCTTTTCTTATTAACTCTGGTAGATTTCTCCTTCCTACTTGGGATTATCAGTCTGATCAACATTACCTTTTCAGTAGTGCCTGCCTATCTTTCTAAATACCTTAGCTTTCTCTAGAAAGGTGCCATTCATGATATTTTTCCTATTTATTCTTTTCTTGTCTTTTTTTCTTCTATTACATTGCAAAAAGAATATAATGCTAACAGGATAATTATGAAGACCTTGTTATTATGATCCCTCCCTCTAAATAGTTTAAAACATTAGCTGCCCCAACCTCATCTTCCAAATGGTGCTCTGGAGTGACCTCAGAACACTGAAAGGTGCGGCTTCACTCACCCTAAAGTGATCCAGTGAAAACCTCACCTCCATGATAATTATGTCAGGATTGGACTATGACCTAGCTCAAATCCACATAGACTTCTATAAGTGTATGTGGTTCCAGACATCTGTGATGTGTATCCAGTGTGAGTTTCTGAGCTCTGTTAATTTCTGTCCTGGATGGTGTTTACACAATATTTTACCTCAGATTGTTGAAGCCTAAGTTACCAGGGTTGTATACTAATGAAAAGCAATTTGTATCACATGGTCAGTTACAAAAAGCACTGCTACTGCTGCTAAGTCGCTTCAGTCATGTCCAACTCTGTGTGACCCCATAGACGGCAGCCCACCAGGCTCCCCCGTCCCTGGGCTTCTCCAGGCAAGAACACTGGAGTGGGTTGCCATTTCCTTCTCTAATGCATGAAAGTGAAAAGTGAAAGTGAAGTCACTCAGTTGTGTCCAACTCTTTGCGACCCCATGGACTGCAGCCTACCAGGCTTCTCCACCCATGGGATTTTCCAGGCAAGCGTACTGGAGTGGGGTGCCATTACAAAAAGCACAGCAAGGCCCAAATACACACCCAGTTGTCCAGTGAGGATAGGATACTCTGGAGTAAGCAATTGACCCTCCCACACATTAAACCCATCCTGAACCACTTACTCTATAAGATTATGATCTCAAATTGCAGGTTCAATTGCTTGAGACTACCCTACCCTTATCAGTAATAGCCAAAGTATGTGAAGAGCAATTTAATAGATCATAATGATTATGACTGTCTTTCATTAATCACTAACCGTGTGACAGAAACTGTGCTAAGTACTTCACAGAGCCATTATTTAACTTAATAATGATCATCAGTCCTCTACAGAAAATGCCTCCTATGGGGACAAAGCAAGTACCTGGTTCCCTGGTACCATTCAGAGTTTTATGAAAATCATACAGAAAACCTTGTCTTAAAAAGACAGAGGCTGATGCCTGATATTCCACCATTGGATCTTCATTCCTTTGGATTAAGGTATTATTTCTGGACATGTTACTAACAGCCACTTTGGGAATTAAAAGAAATTCTTGACATTCACACCTAAGCAAGACTCTCCCCTCCCTTCCCCAGGTGACCTTATTTGATATGAAAGCAAAACTAATTTGTTGAGGAAGGGGACACAGGTTGGAGTACCTAAGAAAGTAAATATAGGAAGGGAAACGGGGGGCTCTGGAAGGTCAAGGGAAAGGTGAGGGCAGAGCTCTCAGTGGTAAGGTATTTATTCTACAGTTTTTCTCACAGGTAACTGTTTCTCTCCTATGCAAAAGAACTAAAGGTGCAAAGAGGAGGTGAATTAGCTACAGCAGAAGAGATTTAACTAGGCTATAAAGAACTTCTGCCTAGTAGTTTTTGTTCTCTGATATTTGACCCCCATGAAAACAAAATTCCATGTGTCTACCAACTTTGAATTCATCTTTCCCATTTCTAATGTTTCCCACTTCCTTCTGGATCAATGTCTGCATTTTATGATGTAGAGAAATACAAACAGAGATTACTAATGGTATTGATTATAGCTTTAGGAGGCATCTTGATGATAATTTTTTGAACCATGCACTGCCAAAAGAAAAGTAAATGGCCCTCTCTCCATAAACTGACCAGGTAGGAGACGATTCTGCCTCTTTCCACTTTCCGACCTCAACATCAAAAGCATAGTGAGCAGTTTCTCAGCCAGTCCCAGCCTAATCACGTCATCTTCCACTCTGGTTGGGCACCCCCTGGAGTTTTGCAGCACTCTCTGGAATGTGTACGTCTCGTCTCATTTGTTTGGGTGTTAACAACAGATGCAGAGTGCTGGCTGGTAGGAGACTGACTGACTTGACCTGCACTCAAGATTCAGTATCTCCTTTGTCAGTAACCAACCAGAGAG
Organism: Madoqua kirkii; assembly: GCA_006408675.1. Classification (NCBI taxonomy): domain Eukaryota; kingdom Metazoa; phylum Chordata; class Mammalia; order Artiodactyla; family Bovidae; genus Madoqua; species Madoqua kirkii. Next base: position 7,766 of record SJYC01063204.1, read on the forward strand.
AGAGCGTGATCTGTCTCTTGCTTTGGTGTAAACAAGTGTCAAGGTGCAGATTCTTCTGCACAGGTACTGTGGAGAAGAGAGACTGCTGACTGCCCACGGGAGGCCTGACAATGTCTGGATTACACACACACAGTATGCACATAGTAGGTACTCAAGAAAGAATTTTGAATAAGTAAATGCAGAGAATCTAGAGTCAGTGATGGAGTGAGAGGATCCAAAGAATGATAAACTTCAAGAAATAACTTTTTTAAAAAACCCATAATTGAACCATGAGAATTTTTGATGGTTGATGTTCTTTCTCTCCCTCTCTGGCCTCTCTCCCCGAAGCTGTTCCAGGACTGGTTCTCAAGGGTCATTCCCAGAAATGAGGGCTCTAGAGAAGTGCCCCTCACAGTCTCCTCCCCCCTGTGTGCTGCAGGAGGCATCCCTTAGGGCAGGGAGGCACAGCTCATGGGGTACAGCAGGGAGGGGCCCTCTGAAAGGACCCTGATGGCTGCCTTCCAGGACGAACAGTCTGCCTTCATTTGTGACATTTAGGAGCCCTGATTCATGAATTGCCTGGGTTTGAACCCTAGCTCTGTCATCCACGAGCTGAGTGAAATTTGTTGACCAGGTTATTTCATCTCTCTGATCCTCAGTTTCCTTATCTGTATAATAGAGCAAAAAAGTACTGACCTTTTTGGGATATTATGGCATTAAATGTGCTGATATCTATGAAGCTCTGAAAACAATCTCTGGCATGTACAAAATAGTCAATGCTATGAATAAATTAGTTAAATAAATTATTTAATAATAGTAGGAAAACAAAGTCATGAGAAAGAGAAGGGCTGCTACTGCTAAGTCGCTTCAGTCGTGTCTGACTCTGTGCAACCCCATAGACGGCAGCCCACCAGGCTCCCCTGTCCCTGGGATTCTCCAGGCAAGGACACTGGAGTGGGCTGCCATTTCCTTCTCCAATGCATGACAGTAAAAAGTGAAAGGGAAGTCGCTCAGTCGTATCCGACTCTTAGTGACCCCATGGACTGCAGCCTACCAGGCTCCTTCATTCATAGGATTTTCCAGGCAGCCCCCTAATATCTGAGAGAGCTACCTGGCATTCAGCCAGAACTTGTTCTCCTGTGGAACATAAACAGTTTTGCTCAACATCAACATCAGACAAGGCCATTCAGTGACTGTGATGAGTCGACACAAAGTAAGACCATTCCGTCACCATGTCCGAACAGACAAAACGTGAACATTATCCAAACCCCAAATTTCCAAACATCCCCTCTCCTAACTAATATGAGCCACTTGGTTGTTGAATTTTTACATATTACAGCTTTATGCTATGCCACATCCTTCAAGATCAAATGTATTAAGGAACCCAGTCAGAATTATGCCTGCTTCCTGCCAATATCCAACCCAGAGCAGATTCTCTCTTCCTTCAAACTCTTCCCCCAAATCACCCAACACCAGCCCAGATCCCAAGAAGGCCTTTTTAATGCCACTCACTGAGACACCCTCATAGTGCCCCATAGGTGCTTGCTCCCTCTCTGCAACGGGGAAAAAACCCAGTTGTCAGCTTCAGATGTGTTTCTAGTGAGTTTGGTTTGGTGCATCTACAGCCACCTTATGTGAAAAATTCACAAGGAACTCTCTGTCAGATTCTGAGATGTGTTGTGTAGTTGTTTTTCCAGCATTTTTATGTGTTTATTTATGGCTGCATTGGGTCTTCATTGTTGCACAGGGGCTTTCTCTAGTTGCAGAGAGCGGGGCTTCTCTTCATTGCAGGACACGGGCTTCTCATTGCAGTGGCTTCTCCTGTTGCAGAGCACTGCCTCTAGGGGGCACTGGCTTCAGTAGCTGTGGCACACAGACTTAGTTGCTCCATGGCAAGTGGGATCTTCCTGAACCAGGGTTACAACCCATGCCCCTGCATTGGCAGAAGGATTCTTAACCTCTGGACCATCAGGGAAGTCTTCCAAGAGTTTCTGAAGCATTGCCCTGGAAAGATTCCTGGGACAGGAGGGAGGAAGAAGTGAACACTTATCAAGCACATGCTAATTGAAACGTACTAGGTGAGATTCTTAAACCTTAGTGTTGTACTTAACTGCTAAGTCGCTTCAGTCGTGTCTGACTCTGTGCAACCCCATAGACGGCAGCCCACCAGGCTCCCCTGTCCCTGGGATTCTCCAGGCAAGGACACTGGAGTGGGCTGCCATTTCCTTCTCCAATGCATGACAGTAAAAAGTGAAAGGGAAGTCGCTCAGTCGTATCCGACTCTTAGTGACCCCATGGACTGCAGCCTACCAGGCTCCTTCATTCATAGGATTTTCCAGGCAGCCCCCTAATATCTGAGAGAGCTACCTGGCATTCAGCCAGAACTTGTTCTCCTGTGGAACATAAACAGTTTTGCTCAACATCAACATCAGACAAGGCCATTCAGTGACTGGATGAGTCGACACAAAGTAAGACCATTCCGTCACCATGTCCGAACAGACAAAACGTGAACATTATCCAAACCCCAAATTTCCAAACATCCCCTCTCCTAACTAATATGAGCCACTTGGTTGTTGAATTTTTACATATTACAGCTTTATGCTATGCCACATCCTTCAAGATCAAATGTATTAAGGAACCCAGTCAGAATTATGCCTGCTTCCTGCCAATATCCAACCCAGAGCAGATTCTCTCTTCCTTCAAACTCTTCCCCCAAATCACCCAACACCAGCCCAGATCCCAAGAAGGCCTTTTTAATGCCACTCACTGAGACACCCTCATAGTGCCCCATAGGTGCTTGCTCCCTCTCTGCAACGGGGAAAAAACCCAGTTGTCAGCTTCAGATGTGTTTCTAGTGAGTTTGGTTTGGTGCATCTACAGCCACCTTATGTGAAAAATTCACAAGGAACTCTCTGTCAGATTCTGAGATGTGTTGTGTAGTTGTTTTTCCAGCATTTTTATGTGTTTATTTATGGCTGCATTGGGTCTTCATTGTTGCACAGGGGCTTTCTCTAGTTGCAGAGAGCGGGGCTTCTCTTCATTGCAGGACACGGGCTTCTCATTGCAGTGGCTTCTCCTGTTGCAGAGCACTGCCTCTAGGGGGCACTGGCTTCAGTAGCTGTGGCACACAGACTTAGTTGCTCCATGGCAAGTGGGATCTTCCTGAACCAGGGTTACAACCCATGCCCCTGCATTGGCAGAAGGATTCTTAACCTCTGGACCATCAGGGAAGTCTTCCAAGAGTTTCTGAAGCATTGCCCTGGAAAGATTCCTGGGACAGGAGGGAGGAAGAAGTGAACACTTATCAAGCACATGCTAATTGAAACGTACTAGGTGAGATTCTTAAACCTTAGTGTTGTACTTAATCTTCAGCATAACCCTGGGCAGCGGATATTTGTTAGTTAACATTTTACAGCTACAGAGCCTGAGTGTCAGAAAGGCCCCGAAGTAAAGACAAGCTGATAAGTAGGCTAATCCAGTGGTCAATATTTAGTCAGCAACAAAGCTTAATTTCATCAGATCTCTAGGGAAAGCACGGCAGAATGTTTATGATCTAACTGGCGCAGTTCAAAGATACATCAGACTCGTTCCCCCACCCTGAAGGAGGGGTGGAAGAGCAAGTGGGACTGGGGAAACCTGAAGCACCCCATGCCGTCTTCCCCTTCCTGCGATAACTGCAGTTTCTTCCTGATTGGTTGAGAATGAGGCATACGGGAGCCACAGCCCTCACACTCTTTCCCATGTCAGGGCTTCCTTAGGTTCTGTAGTGGCCAGAGAAATCAAAGCCTACGAATCTCCCAGGAAGGCTAAAGTGCCAGCCAGCCCATTTTCAGATCCTGGTGAGTACAGACTCTCTGGCAGAGACTGACTCCCCTCTGTAGGAAATCCTCAGTACTTGGTAAATGCCAAAGCACTCATATCATCCTATTTCTCCTTTGAATGGTTTCTGATCTTCGCAACTCTCAGAATTTAGCCAGGTACTGTTCCTCTCAATGCCATGACTTCCTGTCACATGGACTGTTTCATCTGACCTTTCCCCTGACACATGTCATGGCAAACCTAGGGTATCTTAGAAAATAAATTGTGGGCCACTTAAAGGGTTCAGAAAGCACTTCTCAGCGAGGGTTTGAACCTTCGTTTGATTAAACACTGCCTCCTCCCTACTCAGTGCCCTAGGCAAAAGAAAACAACTCTCCTTCTCTTGTGACCTACTCTGTCACAGGAGTCTAACATCTTTTTTCCCCCTGTGCACCCACCTCAAATTTTATTCCTGAGGTCCCATTTGATATTTGCTGGGAGTATCAACCTGGTTAGAGGGAAAAGAAGTGAGTTGTAGTTTAAAGATCATAAAGAAGCAGATGATCCAAGGAAGAAGAGAGGACCGGCAGACTCCTTTGCAAAGACACTAGGCAGATTGAGCAAGAATTTATTGGCAGTCATTGGCCAGACCACATGGTCCTATGAGTCCATCATTTGCTTCACACACGCGTGGCCCACTAAGCAGGAGGCAAGGCAGAAAGGATTCTTTTATGATTCTGGCTCCCCTAAAACTCTCCACAAAAACAATAATGATAAAATTATATGCCAAACTGGCTGTTTATTGAATGGAGACCAGTCTATGGGCCAAGTGTGGCTCAGAGAGAGCTCTATGTGTCTTGCCAAGAAGGGGCAATGGGCCAAAGGAAGCATTCTCCCCAATCACTGTTCCAGTGAGAAGACCTATGTCTAATCCCCCAAATCAGGTCACCTCTCCTCATTCATTTTTCTGAACAGTTTAATGTGACAGGCACAAAAATGGAAAGGAAGTTGGACTGGCCAAGTGTTTCTGAGCATTCACAGAGAGCTGGATCAACCTTAGAGGCAAGAACAGCTGCATAATTTGTGGGCCCAGTGCGAACTGAAAATGTGGAATCTCTTATTCAGAAATCATTAAGACTTTTAAGATGGTAGCAACAGAGCAGTAAACCAAGTGCAAGGCCCATCTAAGCATGTCTATGAAACTGGCTGTGCCCAGAACCAAGGGATCCAGTGAGGTAGGAAGAATAAAGGGAGGCACAGTGAAACACATCCTATTTTTGTTTGTTAGTGAACTTACCTGTCTTAGCCCAAAGAGGCAGATTTGATGGTAGACTTCAGGTTCCATGACAGTCCAGGAAGATAATTATTTTAAGCCCCAGGGAAGCCTAGGCTTCCAGATCCACTGTCATCTCAGTGTTTTCAGCAGCCAGGTGCCACTTCCTGCTACAGGTTACAAGTCACATCTCTTCATGGGAAGAAAACTGTTGGTGTACAAAAGAAGAGAAAGAATATGGGAGTGGTAGAATGTGGCAGATCATTACTTTTAATGATGACCTTTAGGACATGGAAGCTTAGGTTTAGCATACAACAAGAACTTTAATAATGTAAACTTCAGTTTTAAAGTGGTGGAATTGAGGACTTTATGAACTAGGGGAAGGGCAGAATTCTAATAATGTAATTTTATTCCACCCAAGGACAGTGTCCAGCCCACTAATCTAGTTTCAAACCACTGCCTTATACAAATCTTCAGGAAATCTGTGACTAATTTTTGGATTATCTTGCAGCTGATGTCTACATGGATGTTTTCAAAAGTTCTAGGGAGCTTCAAGTACATTTTCTTTAGGATTGCCCCATTTAGAGCTCGCCGTTGCTCCTTGTTATTTATACTTTGAAGAATGCATTTGCCAAACAAAAGCAAATTGCAATTAATCCCTTACTTGAAGTCTTCCAATATTATTCAAAAAGTGGTGTTAGGCTTGAATTTGGAATAGAAAAGTGTTACACTGGAAATGATTATTTAACAGTGATCTGGTCCAGTGGTTACAAAAAACTAGCTCTCTGTGCTGATGTGACAGAACCATCTGTGAAGCTATTAGAAAAATATAAATTCCCTGAAATTTTCCCCAGAAATTTTTCAGTCATTAGAGTAGAGCTGGGGAATCTGTGTTTCTATAAAACTATTGATTTTAATTTACTAAACATTAGGAAAAAATAACATGAGCAGAAGTCTCACAAGTCATAAAACCAAGCACAAAGTAAGAATCAGTCTTTGCAGCTCATACATAGATGGACCTGGGTCTGAGAGCCAAGAACGAAAGTATCATCATACAAGACCCTTGAGGGACTTCCCCAGTAGTCCAGCGGCTAAGACTCTACACTCCCAATGCAGAGAGCCCAGGCTGGATCCCTGGTCAGGAAACTAGATCCCACATGCCCCAATTAAAAAAGAAAAGATCCCACATGCTGTGATGAAGAATCCAAATGCTGCAACTCAGACCCAGGGTTTTGTTTTTAAATAAATAAATATATAAAAACAAGACAAGACCCTCTGAGCTGGCACAGGACTATACACACACAGGCTCACACAGCCAGGCAGGACTGTATACATCTGCAGGATGCAGATGTATTTATTTACAAAGGAAGACTTTGTGTCCAAGCTCTGATTGTCATTTAACTTCAAACTCGCCGTGTCATCTTCCCCATTCTTTCCACCAGGAGCTGGGTGGCGTTCTGTCTGTCCCCATCTCTCCCCGATCTGAGCAGCCCTTGGAAAGGGAGCCTCTTCACCAAGCCTTGTAATTTCAGGAGTTCCTTTTTTGACTGAAGGCATTTCCACAACCTGGCTGGAGGATCTGGAGGCAGAACACCTCCAAGGTCCACAGACACAAACCCAGGGATCTCGTCCTCTCGTGATGTGGCCTTGGCCTTACCATAGCATGTTCCCCCTGTTTCCCTTTTCAGCATTTTATTTGATTCCTTTCCCTTTCGTGTGAACAGTTGCTCCTCATAAACCCCAGGTGGCTTGTAGTTGGTTTGTTACCATCACTCCACAAGGTGCTCCATTCAGTTCCAGCAGGCACATCGGTTTGGACATCCTCTTCCCATAGCTGTCAGGTCATTTCTCTAGGCTGTAGCTGGAGTGGCCACTGTTCGGGGTTTGGTTTCCCTTTTTGCTGCTGAAAGTTTATCTGTGTCACTGCCTGTGGTGGGTATTGGGATGATTCCTCTCTTCAGTAGATTGTTAAAATCAATTTCCCAGAGCATCCTTAAGAGGTCAAGGTCTAATGTCTGCTAATAAAGAATGGCTCTGAACAAAGTGGCCTGGATTAGCCTTGCAAGGTGAAAATGACAATGGGCCTGCCTCCAAAATGCTGTAATATTACATGCCAGCCTCTGCCTTGGACCTCTACAAACCACCATCTTGAGAACATCAAAGGAAATATTTTTCACTTCTAGAGCGTGCCAGATCCTAGAGGTACTGCCACACAAAATAAACTGTCCTCCAAGTGACTGAAAATGCTATTTCCCCTCAGTTGCAGGAGAGCATAAATAAATGGGAAGCATGAGATGGAGAAAGCAAAGGGATAATTTGATACATTGAACACATGGGAGGCACACCGGATATTTCTCTGGGAGATTTATTCAACTTACTGCATCTTAAAGATGTTTGAAGGCACATCCAAATTCTTTGCAGGCTGGTGCTCAGAGAAGGCAATGGCACCCCACTCCAATACTCTTGCCTGGAAACTCCCATGGACGGAGGAGCCTGATAGGCTGCAGTCCATGGGGTCGTGAAGAAGAGTCAGACACGACTGAGCGACTTCACTTTCACTTTTCACTTTCATGTATTGGAGAAGGAAATGGCAGCCCACTCCAGTATTCTTGCCTGGAGAATCCCAGGGCTGCCCTCTATGGAGTCTCACAGAGTCAGATATGACTGAAGCGACTTAGCAGCAGCAGCAGCAGCAGCTGTTGCTAAAACATGGGGACAGTAATCAGTAATTCCACGTGTATCTTTTAAAATGCATTTTTAAGCTGTTACCAAAAAAAAAAAAAACCCTTATAATTGAGTCCTCTAAGATTAATCTGTAGATAGGTATGCATTTGAGAACTGTTTATTCCTGGTCTACAATAAGTACAGGAAATGAGGATAAGCATTTAGAAATGTTTATAGTAACTTTATAGTGCCACACTGTTTTTACTGTATTTTACAGCTGTGTTAATCACATGAATTCATTTTTCAAATAAGTTTTAAAACTAGCTTTCTAATCACATACAGTTTGGGAAATAATGGAATAACACCTGTGTTTGCTACAGTCTGTCCGTAGAATTCTCCAGGCCAGAATACTGGAGTAGGTAGTTATTCCCTTCTCTAGGGGATCTTCCAGACCCAGGGATTGAATCCCAGTCTTCTGCATTGCAGGCAGATTCTTTACCATCTGAGCCACCAGGGAAGCCCCATGTTTGCATAACCTAGATTTGTGTCTAACAAACTAGCATAAATACAGAATACTTCATAGAGAAATACTGTATGAAAAGGACATAAAACTATGCAGTTAAGATTTGCTTTTAAATTATTTCTTTAACTTTCTAACTGGCTTCTCTATCTTGTTAGCTTATTGAAAGAGATGTCACCAAAAAGTAAGAGATCCATTTTTTCATATTTCTACTTCCTAAATCATGGATATTCCAAAATGTTTGTGTACATTAGGCTTTAAAAAATACAAAGGCAATAAGTCTAACCTTTATCATTCCTGGAATACTCTTTTCTAACTCACTTCTGTGTTCTCTGATATTTTTAACAAGTCCATTCTTTAAAGACATCATGATAGTGGTGTGTCTTACTTAAAATTTATTCTATGAAGGTAAAAACTGTAACTTTCCTTAAAGCTACCCTGTTCTCATATTTTTGATGGAGAATTTTAAGGTAGTTTTACATGTCCTTAAATGATTTTAAATATATAAGAAAAAGTAGTAGAATGGAACTGCTCCCCTTGTTTAGAGATTTAATTCAGGTTCGTGAAAGAGAAGATAGCAGGACTTCTCACGGTGGAGACTCAGCCCATAGGAAGAATTTAAGTAGAGCAACCTCGTTTGGCTGTTATTAATGTCAGTTAAAGACTCTGGCGAAGAGGGGGGAAAATAAAGGAAGTGTCACCCACCCACATCAACAGACTTAAAAAGCTGGAAAACTTGATTCAGAGAGATTTTACATCATACTGCATCAGCAGTTTGGACAAAGAGTCAGTAGTCCTTCAGTGAAAAGTTTGTTCAAACATAAACTGTTTCTAGATGTTTTGCTAAAGCCTTGTAATGTCCAATTCCCACAACCTCTGTATGAGGGATTAAGAAGCACTGAACACAATGAGTTCAGAGTCATTTGTTTTCTCTGGCCTTGAAAAAAAGGAGGGGACACACACACACACCAAATTATTGATCTACTCTATTTTTCCTCTTATAGTTCATCCAAACATTCTATTATGAAGTTGCGACATTTCAGTTACTGTAATTTTTTCCTAAAGATTCCGGTTCCCACACTGAAATTCTGCCTCCACAGTCAGATTCAGAATCCAGTTCCCAAAATCTGTTCCAAAACATTCATGGCGTAGCCCTTGAGAAAGGGAACTTCAAGCTCCACTTGTCTCCCTGAAGAATGAGTCAGAGTATTTTTAAAAGCAACAAAAATGTGAAATCCCTTGATGAAGTGTTTTTGAAGTGTCCTGACCACATCTGTAGAAATGGTCAAATATTATCTAACTCAGTTCACTTTTTAAAGTGGAAAACAAGTAAACTTAGCACGAACCCTAGCAAATGATCCCTTCTGAAAGAAAAGAAAAGCTCTTTATACACACACAAAGGAACTTGGTGTTCCTGGAGTAGTGGTGGGCCCAAAGGAAGGAGAGTGAATGAAATTGGTGAAAACCAGGGTATAGGATTGAGGTGACTTACAGGGGCAAAAGCCATCTGGAAGTAATGAGAAACTCAGGGGACCTGACAATTAGGCAGTAAGTTTATGACTATTAGAATTTGCTGCTTATCCTTTCCACACATTCAGAGAGTTCTATTATCAACGTTCTGATGAGTCAGAGATTTAAGAGAATCAAAGAGCAGTCAAATACAGTACAGATTTCTGTACGAAGTGTAAAACCCTCTACCTTCACCTTTAGCAAAGTGTTCTGACTTCAGTCTTAATAATTCTGGAGGCAGATCCCTGAGACTGGAGTTTACAGTCCTCATGACTAATGTTCTGGCATAGGAAATGGGCTTCCCCTCCTGATGCAAAAGGCAGATGAACACAGTGAAGATGCCTGATGGGCAAAGAAATCACCCATGCAATGAAAGGAACACCCAGTTTGTAATAATCAGCTGCCGTTGCTTCACTGCTCACTGTGTGTCACATATTATGTGCGATGATTTACACAGGGCTCCTTTTTACTTTTCAACCATTCTAGAAGGTAAGTATTATTTCCATTTTATGGGGTGAGGACACTGAGGCAAAGAGGGATTCTCCTGAGGTCTAAAGATAAGATCCAAATGCATGTTTGTCAAAGTATAAAGTCCAGCCTCTTCTCCACTCAGCCAAACTACCTGAAAGTTATCTGAATGGCCATTTGAGGTCAGGAATGGAAGTGACTTACCTAGAACAGGCTTGTAAGAGAAAAAACGGGATCATGGCCTCTGGCAATGACTGGAATTATATTGTGTTGAAAAAAACTTCAGTATAGTATCAAAATTAGCTTAAATGCAGATTAACATAACTGAATATATTTAATTAGTAAGTACTAGCCTGGCATGCTGCAGTCCATGGCATCACACCAACTCTTTGCGACCCCTTAGACTGTAGCCTGCCAGGCTCTTCTCTCCATGGAATTGTCCAGGCAAGAACACTGGAGTGAGTTGCCATTCCCTTCTCTAGAGGATCCCAACCCAGAGATAGAACCCAGGTCTCCTGCATTACAGGCATTTTCTTTACTGTCTGAGCCACCAGGGAAGCCTCAAATCCTGTCCAGAGACAAGACAAATCCGAAGCCAATTTAATAATGTATACCAAGATTTATAAAACCAGGAGAATGAAATACCCTTGGAGGCAGTCATCCAAGGAGATTCCATTTATTCCATTGTTCAGTGTCTCTGGGAGGTCTGTTTTGTTTCCTTTTAAAACAACTATACTTCTTATGCTGTACAATATATCCTGCAGATTGTTTTAATATAAATTTATTAATTTTAATTGGAGGCTAATTACAATATTGTATTGGTTTTGCCATACATCAACATAAATCCACCATGAGTATGCACAAGTTCCCCATCCTGAACCCCACTCCCACCTCCCTCCCCATCCCATCCCTCTGGGTCATCCCAGTGCACCAGCCCCGAGCATCCTGTATCATCGAACCTGGACTGATGATTTATTTCACATATGATAATATACATATTTCAATGCTATTCTCCCAAATCACCCCATCCTCGCCCTCTCCCACAGAGTCCAAAAGATTGCTCTATACATCTGTGTCTCTTTTGCTGTCTCGCATACAAGGTTATTGTAACCATCTTTCTAAATTCCATATATATGCGTTAACATACTGTATTGGTGTTTTTCTTTCTGGCTTACTTCACTCTGTAAGAGATGTCTGTTTAGTTCTTTGGCCCATGTTTTGATTGGGTCATTTATTTTTGTGGAATTGAGCTGCATAAGTTGCTTGTATATCTTTGAGATTAGTTGTTTGTCAGTTGCTTCATTTGCTATTATTTTCTCCCATTCTGAAGGCTGTCTTTTCACCTTGCTTATAATTTCCTTTGTTGTGCAGAAGCTTTTAAGTTTAATTAGGTCCAATTTGTTTATTTTTGCTTTTATTTCCAGTATTCTGGGAGGTGGGTCATAGAGGATCCTGCTATGACTTATGTCAGAGAGTGTTTTGCCTATGTTCTCCTCTAGGAGTTTTATAGTTTCTGGTCTTATGTTTAGATCTTTAATCCATTTTGAGTTTATTTTTGTGCATGGTGTTAGAAAGGATTCTAGTTTCACTCTTTTACAAGTGGTTGACCAGTTTTCCCAGCACCACTTGTCTTGATGATTGCTTTATACATAATAGTTTGTGCCTTTTAACCCCCTATTGCCCCCCTTCCCTCTCTCCACTGTAACCACTAGTTTGCTCTTTGTATCTGTGGATCTGCTTCTTTTTCATTTTATTCACTAATTTGCTGTATTTTTAGGTTCCACATATAAGTGACATTGTACAGTATTTGTCTTTCTCTGACTTATTTCACTTAGCATAATACCTTCCAAGTCCATTCATGTTGCCGGAAAAGGCAAACTATTCTTTTTTTTTTATGGCTAAGTAGTATTATATTGTGTATATATACTGCATCTTTATCCATTCTTCTGTTGATGGACACTTAGGTTGCTTCCATATCTTGCCAGTTATCAATAATGCTGCCATGAACACTGGGATTCATGTATATTTTTGAATTGCTGTTTTGGGGTTTGGGGGATATATACCCAGGAATGGAATTTCTGGATCATTTGGGAGTTCTATTTTTTGTTTTTAAAGAAGCTTCTGTACTGTTGTACAATGGCTGCATGAATTTACATTCCCACCACCAGTGTATAAGAGTTCCCTTTTCCCCGTATCCTTGTCACCATACTTGTTATTTGATGTTAGCTATTATGACAGGTGTGAGGTGATATCTCATTGTGGTTTTGATTTGCATTTTCCTCATGATTAACATATTGAGCATCTTTTCTTGTGTCTGTTGGCCATTTTCATATCCTCTTTGGAAAAATGTCTATTTAGGTTGTCTGCTCATTTTTTAATTGGATTATTTGTTTTTTGATGTTGAGTTGTAGGATCTGTTTATGTGTTTTGGATTTTAACTCCTTTCCAGTCATATCAATTGCAAATATTTTCTCCCATTCAGTTTGTTCTCTTTTCATTCTATTGATGGTTTCCTTTGCTGTATTAAGGTCCCATATGTTTATTTTTGCTTTTATTTCTTTTTGCCTCAGGAGACAGATCCAAAAAACTATTACTGCAATTAATGTCAAACAGTATTCTGCCTGTGTTTTCCTCTAGGAATTTTATCATTTCCAGTCTTACATTTAGGTTAATCCAGATTTTGCTTATTTCTCTATATGATGTTAGAGAATGTTCTCATTTCATTCTTTTATACGCAGTTGTCCTTTTTTGCAGCACCACGTATTGAGGAGACTATCATAGACTGACCATAAGTGCATGGGTTTATTTCTGGGCTCTCTATTCTGTTTCATTGATCTATGTGTCTGTTTTTGTGCCAGTACCATACTGTTTTTATTACTGTACCTTTGTAATGTCATTCAAAGTCACCATGATTCCTTCAGCTATATTTTTCTTTTTCAAGATTGTTTTGGCTATTCAGGGTCTGTTCTGTTTCCGTGCAAAATTTTTTAATTATTTGTTTTAGTTCTGTGAGAAATGCTACTGGTAATTTGATAGGGATTGCACAGAACAGGTAGATTGCTGTGAATGGTATAGTCATTTTTAACAATGTTAGTTTCTTCAATTCAGGAACACAGTGTATCTTTCCATCTGTGCTGTCTTCAGTTTCTTTCAGTTTTCTGAGTACAGGTCTCTTTCCTCTGGTAGGTTTATTCCTAGGCATTTTATTCTTTATGATACAGTGGTAAATGGGATTGTTTACCTAGATGATTATTACTGAATAAAAATGCAAGATTTCTGTATAATAATTTTATATCTTACAAATTAATTTTGTATCTTACTGAATTTATTGATGAGCTCTAGTAGTTTTCTGGTAGTGTCTTTTAGGATTTTTTGAAGTATAATATCATGTCATCTGCAAACAGTTAACAGTTATACTTCTTCCTTTCCAGTTTGGATTCATTTTATTTTTTCTTGTCTTTTGTTGTAGCTAGAACTTCCAATACTATGTTGAATAAAAGTGGCAAGAGTGGGCATACTTGTCTTGCTCCTAATCTTAGAGGAAATTTTTTCAGCTTTTCATTATTGAGATAATGTTAGCTGTGGGTTTGTCATGTATGGGCTTTATTACATTGCCCACTTTCTGGAGAGTTATTATCATAAAAGGGTATTGAATTTCATCAAAAGCTTTTTCTGCATCTCTTAGGTGGTCATATGATTTTTATTCTTCGGTTTGTTGGTATGGTATATCACACTTATTGATTTGCAGATATTGAGGAATCCTTGCATCCCTGGGATAACTTCTAGTTGATCATAGTAAATGATCCTTTTAATTGTTTTTATTGCTGGATTTGGTTTGTTAATATTTTGTTGAGGATTTTTGCATCTATGTTCATCACTGATATTGGCCTGTAATTTTTTTTTTTTGAGATATCTTCTGCTTTAGGTATCAGGGTGATGATGGCCTCATAGGCAGAGTTTGGAAGTGTTCCTTCCTTGGCGATTTTTGAAATCACTTAAGAAGTATAGATACTAACTCTTCTCTAAATGTTTGGTAGAATTTACCTGTGAAGTCATCCAGTCCTAGAATTTTGTTTTTTTGGGAGTTTGTAAATTACTGATTCAATTTCATTACTGAATTTATTGATGAGCTCTAATAGTTTTCTGGTAGTGTCTTTTAGGATTTTTTGAAGTATAATATCATGTCATCTGCAAACAGTTAACAGTTATACTTCTTCCTTTCCAGTTTGGATTCATTTTATTTTTTCTTGTCTTTTGTTGTAGCTAGAACTTCCAATACTATGTTGAATAAAAGTGGCAAGAGTGGGCATACTTGTCTTGCTCCTAATCTTAGAGGAAATTTTTTCAGCTTTTCATTATTGAGATAATGTTAGCTGTGGGTTTGTCATGTATGGGCTTTATTACATTGCCCACTTTCTGGAGAGTTATTATCATAAAAGGGTATTGAATTTCATCAAAAGCTTTTTCTGCATCTCTTAGGTGGTCATATGATTTTTATTCTTCAGTTTGTTGGTATGGTATATCACACTTATTGATTTGCAGATATTGAGGAATCCTTGCATCCCTGGGATAACTTCTAGTTGATCATAGTAAATGATCCTTTTAATTGTTTTTATTGCTGGATTTGGTTTGTTAATATTTTGTTGAGGATTTTTGCATCTATGTTCATCACTGATATTGGCCTGTAATTTTTTTTTTTTGAGATATCTTCTGCTTTAGGTATCAGGGTGATGATGGCCTCATAGGCAGAGTTTGGAAGTGTTCCTTCCTTGGCGATTTTTGAAATCACTTAAGAAGTATAGATACTAACTCTTCTCTAAATGTTTGGTAGAATTTACCTGTGAAGTCATCCAGTCCTAGAATTTTGTTTTTTTGGGAGTTTGTAAATTACTGATTCAATTTCATTACTGATAACTTGTCTGTTTATATTTTCTATGTCTTCTGGTTCAGTTTTTGGAGATTGTAGGTTTCTAACAATTTGCCCATTTCTCTTATGTTGTGTCTTTTGTTGGCATTTAGTTGTTCATAGTAGTCTCTTACAATTATTGTATTTCGTGGTATCAGTTGTACCTTCTTTTTCATTTCTTATTTTATTGATTTAAGCCTTCTTCATCTTTTTTTCTGGATGAATCTTGTTAAAAATATATTCGTTTTATTTTTCCAAAGAGTCAGCTTTCAGTTTAATTGATCTTTCTATTATTTTTTAGTTTTTGTTTCTGCTCTGAGCTTTATGATTTCTTTCCTTCTACTAATTCTGAGTTTTGTTTGTTGTTCTCTGTCTATTTGCTTTAGGTATAAGTTTTGTTTATTCATTTAAGGCTTTTCTGATCTCCGGAGGTAACCTTGTATTGCTGATACACTTCCCTCATAGAACTGCTATTTCTGTGTCCTATAGGTTTTGGATCATCATGTTTTCATTTCTATTTGTATATATTTTTTAATTTCCTTTTTGATTTTTTCAGTAATCCATTGGCTGTGCAACAGTATATTGTTTAGCCTTCTTGTGTTTGTGTTTTTTCAGTTTGTGTGTGTGTGTGTGTGTGTGTGTGTGTGTGTGTAGTTGCTTCTAAACTCTTAGGGTTGTGGTTGAAAACAATGCTTGGCATTATTTCAGTCTTAATTTAATGAGGTATGCCTAGCATGTGATCTATCTTGGAGAATGTTCCATGTACTCTTAAAAAGTGTATCCTGCTGCTTTTGAATGGAATGCTCCATAAATGCCAATTAAATCCATCTGGTCTAATGGTTGTTTAAGGCCAGTGTTTTCTTATGAATTTTCTGTCTGGATGCTCTCTTCATTTATGTAAGTGGGATGTTTAAAGTCTCCTACTATTATTGTTTGGCTATCAGTTTCTCCTTTTATGTTTGTTAATAGTCCCTTATATATTGCGATGCCCCTATGTTGAGTGCAAATATATTTACAATTGTGATGTTTTATTCTGGGGCCGATTCCCTGATGTGATCTTTGTTTCTTATAACAGTCTTTAAAGTCTATTTTGTTTAATATAAATATTGTTACTCTTTCTTTTGATTTCCATTTGCATAAAATAACTTTCTCCATCCCCTCGCTTTCAGTTTGTGTGTTTCTCCAGATCTGAAGTGAGTCCCTTGTAGGCAGCATATATACTGGTCTTGGTTTTTTAATCCATTCAGCCATTTTGTGTCTTTTGATTTAAAGTCCATTAACATTTAAGGTAATTATAGTTGTTACATTCTTATTTTGTTGCTTGTCAGCTACTTTGTAGATCATTTTTTCCCATTTATTTTTCTTGTTTTTTCTTTTGTGATTTAATAGCTATTTTTAATACATCTACTATAGATTTTTCATTTGTGGTTACCATCAGGTTTTTATATATATACAGGTTTTATAGTTTTAATATTATTGTTTTCAGTTGCTGATATGTTATTTTCAAATGCATTAAAAAGCCTGCATCTCTGCTTTCCTCCCCTCATTGCTACCACAAAATTTCCAAAATGAACAGTTCACTGGAAAAGGCAAACATACCGTAAAGTAGGAAATTATCCACACAAAAAACAAGTAGGAAGGTTAAAAAAACCAAAGTACTAAAATCATCTATATCCAGAATAAGCAGAGACAAGACAATTGAGAGTTCTTTGTTTGGAATTAACTTCTAAATATTGCTGTATTTGTCCAGTTTCATTGATATTTAATTGACATATATCACGGAATAAGTTTAAGATGTACTGCATAATGGTTTAACTTTTATATATTGTGAAATGATTATTGCAATAAGTTTGTGTAGCAGCCATCATCTTTATATAGATACAGTAAAAAGAAAAAGCAGGAAAAGAAAAGAAATATTGTCTTGTAAAGAGACCTCTCAGAATTTACTCTTTTAACAACTTTCTTATATAGCAGTGTTAACTATAGTTATCATGTTGTATATTATATTTCTAGTACTTCATTATCTTATAACTGAAATTTTATATCCTTTAACCGTGTTCCTCCAAAATTCTTCCCTACCTGCTGCCTCTGACAGTCATTAGTCCTTTTACTATGAGTGTTTTAAAATTAGACTGTGAATTTAAGATCATACTGTATTTGTTTTTCTTTGTTTGACTTATTTCACTTAACATAAAGCCCTCAGGATCAATCTATGTTTTTGAAATGGCAGAATTCTCTCATTTTTATGGCTGAATAATACTCCATTGTATATATTTACCACAACTTCTTGATCCATTCATCCACCGATGGACCCTTAGGTTGCTTTTGTGCTTTGGCGATTTGCAAATAATATTGTTACTGTGAACATGGGAGTGTAGATACCTCTCAAAGGTTGTCTCTGTTTTCTTTGGATGTATTTCCAGAGGTGGAATTGCTGGATTATATAATAGTTTTAGTGGATATATTTTGAGACTCCTCCATTCTGTTTTCCACAGTGGCTATACTAGTTTACAGTCCTACCAATAATGTACAAGGATCCCTATTTCTCCATATTCTTTCCACATTAATTTTATCTTCTTTTTTCATGATGGCCATTCTAATGGTCATGAGCTGATACATCATTGTGGTTTTGATTCAGTTTGGTTCAGTCATTCAGTTGTGTCCAACTCTTTGTGACCCCATGGATTGCAGCATGCCAGGCCTCCCTGCTGCTGCTGCTGCTGATGATGATGATGCTAAGTCGCTTCGGTCATGTCCGACCTTGTGCGACCCCATAGACAGCAGCCCATCAGGCTCCCCCATCCCTGGGATTCTCCAGGCAAGAACACTGGAGTGGGTTGCCATTTCCTTCTCCAGTGCATGAAAGTGAAAAGTGAAAGTGAAGTCGCTCAGTTGTGTGACTCTGTGTGACCCCATGGACTGCAGCCTACCAGGCTCCTCTGCCCATGGGATTTTCCAGGCAAGAGGACTGGAGTGGGTTACCATTGCCTTCTCCAGCCAGGCCTCCCTGTCCATCACCAACTCCCAGAGTCCACCCAAACCCATGTCCATTGAGTCGGTGATGCCGTTCAACCATCTCATCCTCTGTCATCCCCTTCTCCTCCTGCCTTCAATCTTTCCCAGCATCAGGGGCTTTTCAAATGAGTGAGCTCCTCACATCAGGTGGCCAAAGTACTGGAGTTTCAGCTTCAACATCAGTCCTTCCAAAGAACACTCAGGGCTGATCTACTTTAGGATGGACTGGTTGGATCTCCTTGCAGTCCAAGGGACTCTCAAGAGTCTTCTCCAACACCACAGTTCAAAAGCATCAATTATTTGGTGCTCAGCTTTCTTTATAGTCCCAACTCTCACATCCATACATGACTACTGGAAAAACCATAGCCTTGACTAGATGGACCTTTGTTGGCAAAGTAATGTGTCTGCTTTTTAATCTGCTGTCTAGGTTGGTCATAACTTTCCTTCCAAGGAGTAAGTTTCTTTTAATTTCATGACTACAATCACCATCTGCAGTGATATTGGAGCCCCCAAAAATAAAGTCTGCCACTGTTTCCACTGCTTACTCATCTATTTGCCCGGAAGTGATGGGACCAGGTGCCATGATCTTAGTTTTCTGAATGTTGAGCTTTGAGCCAACTTTTTCACTCTCCTCTTTCACTTTCATCAAGAGGCTCTTCAGTTCTTCTTCACTTTCTGCCATATGCATGGTGTCATCTGCATATCTGAGGTTATTGATATTTCTCCTGACAATCTTGAGTCCAGCTTGTGCTTCCTCCAGCCCAACGTTTCTTATGGTGTACTCTGCATGTAAGTTAAATAAGCAGGGTGATAATATACAGCCTTGACATACTCCTTTTCCTATTTGGAACCAGTCTGTTGTTCCATGTCCATTTCTAACTGTTGCTTCCTGACCTGCATACACATTTTTCAAGAGGCAAGTCAAGTGATCTGACATTCCCATCTCTTTCAGAATTTTCCACAGTTTGTTGTGATCCATGCAGTCAAAGGCTTTGGCATAGTCAATAAAGCAGAAATAGATGTTTTTCTGGAACTCCGTTTTTTCAACAATTGGCATTTTCCTAATGACTAGTGATGTTAAGCATCCTTTCATGTATTTGTTGGCCATTTCTATATCTTCTTTGGAAAAATGTCTATTTATGTTTTTTACCTATTTTAATTGAATATTTTTTGCTATTGAGTTTTTGAGTTCTTTATATATTTTAGATATTAACTCCTTATCAGATATATGGATTACAGATACTTTTTCTCATTTCTAGGTGATCTTTTCACTTTGTTGTTACTTTTGCTGGGCAGAAGCATTTTGGTTTCATATAGTCCCACTTTTTAATTTTTGCTTTTGTTGCTTGGGTTCTAAGAATCATACCAAAAAGTTATTGCCAAGATCTATGTCAAGGAGCTTTTTGCCCATATTTTCTTCTGGTAGTTTTACTGTTAGTTTCAGGTCTTACATTTAACTCCTAGTCCATTTTTAGTTAATTTTTGTGAGTGGTGTAAGATAGAGGTCTTGTTATATTCTTCTACATGTGTCCAGTTTACTGAATATATTGATTAAGCATAACAGATTTTGGCAAGTTCTTTAGAATGTTCTACATATAAAATCATATCATCTGCAGAAAGAGGTAATTTTAACTTGTTTTCAAATTTTGATGACTTCCCTCATGGCTCAGATGGTTAATAATCTTCCTGCAATGCAGGAGACCCAGTTTCAATTCCTAGGTCAGGAAGATTCCCTGGAGAAGGCTTTGACTACCCACTGTAGTATTCTTGGCTGGAAAAAACCCATGGACAGAGGAGCCTGGAAGACTGCAAAGAGTTGGACATGTAGAGTTGGGTCCAGCTCTTTGTAGGGGTTGCAAAGAGTCGGACACAACTGAGTGGCTAACACTTTGAACACTTCTTTTTCTTGCCTGATGTTCTGGCTAGAATTTCCAGTACTGTGTTGAATGGAGTGGTGAAGGTGGGCACCCTCATCTTGTTTCTGATCTTAGAGGAAATGCTTTTAATCTTTTCCATTGAGCATTATATATCAGCTGTGGGCTTATCACATGTGGGCTTTATTATGTTGAGATCCATTTCTTTAATACCTAATTTGTTAACTTTTTATCATTAAAAGATGGTGATTTTTTCAAATGCTTTTTCTGCATCTGTTGAGATGATCATAATTTTTTCCCTTTTGTTTTAGTAATGTGATATATTGATCAATTGTGTCTTTTAAATCATTCTCACATCCAGGAATAAATTCCATTGACCATGGTGGATGATAGTTTAGTGTGCTGCTGAATTTGCTTTGCTTGTATGTTATTGAGCATCTTTCCTTTTATCCTGATGAGAGATACTGGGTCAGTAATTTTCTTTTCTGATAGTGTCCTTTTGTGTTTGGGTTTCAGGTAACACTGGCCTTGTGAAATGAGTTTGACTGTATTCCCTCCTCTTCAATATTTTGGAATAGTGTGAAGAGGATAAGTATTAGTTCCTCTTGTGTTTGGTAGAGTTTGCCCTGTGAAGCCACCTGGTCCTGGACTTTTGTTTTGGACAGGGATGGGGGAAGAGTTTTTTGACTACCAATTCAGTTTCATTGCTAATGATTACTTTGTTCAGATTTCTTTCTGATTCAGTCTTCAAATATTTTACATTCCTGGGAATTTGTCCATTTGTCCTAGGTTATCCACTCTGTTGGCATAAAAGTGTTCATAGTATTCCCTTGGACTTCACTGCTGGCTAAATTGTCTGAGCTTCCCTGGTGGCTCAGATGTTAGAGTCTGTCGCAGTGAGGGAAATGCAGGCTCAATTTCTGGGTCAGGAAAATCCCCTGGGGTAGGAAATGGCAACCTGCTCCAGTATCCTTGCCTGGAGAATTCCATGCATGGACAAAGGAGCCTGGCCAGCTACAGTCCGTGGGGTCAGAAAGAGTTGGACTCGATTGAGGGACTAACACTTTTTTTTTCTTTTGACTGTTTATATTTCTATGATGTGAATTGTTAAGTTCTCCTCTTTCATTCTAGTTTTATTTATTTGGGCCCTCTCTCTCCTTTTCTTGGTGAGTCTGGGTAAATATTTGTCTATTTTGTATATTATCTTTTAAAAACTACTCCTTATTTCATTGAGCTTTGCTGTTTGTGTTTTAGTCTTTGTTTTATTAAGTGTGTTTGTGGAGTTCTGTTCTTTCGTTTGTAACATATCTTTTGTCCTCCCATTTCATCTGACTTCCTGTGTTTGTTTTTATGAAACAGTTACTCTCCCAGTACTGAAAACATGTCCTGTGCAGGAGCATCCTTATATAGACTGCATGTGTCCTGTGGCTTTGGCAGGAGGACTGGAGCTAAAGTGGCCGTGGGCCAGCGCTTTTCCCAGGGCATGCCAGGGGATCCACCTTGGTGGGTAGGGGGTGGTAGCTGGGGCCAGAGCCTGGTGCAACCCGGGCTTCTCCCAGGTTACACCTTGGTGAGGGTGAGAAACACTGAAGCCCAGCATGGACCAGGGCTCCTGTGGTATACCAGGGGCTGTGGCCTTGGTGTGTAGAAGGGACTGGAGCCTGCACTCAGAACAGGGCAGAGGGCATGCTGTCTTAAGCTGACTAGAGTGCCAGGTGCTCTCTGCTGGAACTCAGAGCACGTGACCAAGACCAAATCTTGGTTTTCTGTTACCTTCTGGCTGTCCTGGTTATAAGTCCCAGTGGTTTTTGGAGTCAGTTAAGGGCATTTATATTCCCAGTTCCAGTCCCCAGTGCTGAGGTGCTCTATTTGAGGTTTGAACCCCTCACTTCTTCTGGAGGACTTCCAAGTTTGTGATTTCCCCTTCTGCTTGCGGGTCACACACTGGGGCTGTTGGTCCTGACTAGGAGGCATCTCTGCCCCACCTACCTGTCACAAAGATTTTTTCATATATTCTTAATTGTAGAAGTGTTCTGCCAGTCTTCAGGTTGTTCTCAGAGAAAACTGTTCTATATGTGGTTTTAGATTTGGTGTGTCTGTGGGAGGAGTTGAGCTCAGAATGTTCCTACGCTGTCGTCTGCGTTCTTTTCATTCTTTTTGCTCCTGTGACTAGATAATGTCCTATTTTTCACATTGCTGATTCTTTGTTCTGCATGGTCAAGTGGATTTTTCAAGCTCTCTATTGACTTATCAATTCATTTACTCTACTTTTCAGATCTGGAATTTCCATTTTGAGTTTGTCTGTTTTTGCTTGTTGGTGTTCCCGTTGTTTGGTAGTCGCTTCTATTTCTTTGTTACGCGTATTTTGCTCATGCATTTGTTATTGTCGGTCAGTCGCTCAGTCAGGTCCGACTCTGCAACACAGTGGACTCCAGCATATCAGGCTTCAGTCCTTCATTATCTCCCAGATTTTGCTCAAATTCATGTCCATTGAGTCAGTGATGCTATCTAACCATCTCATCCTCTGCACTCCCTTCTCCTTTTGCCTTCAATCTTTCCTAGGATCAGAGTCTTCTCCAGAGTCACCTTTTCACATCAGGTGGCCAGAGTATTGGAGCTGCAGCATCAGTCCTTCCAGTAAATATTCAGGATTGATTTCTTTAGGATTGACTGGCTTGATTCTCTTGCAGTTCAAGGAACTCTCAAGTCTTCTCCAGCACCACAATTCAGAAGCATCAATTCTTCGGCACTCAGCCTTCTTTTCGGTCCAATTCTCACATCTGTACATGACTACTGGAAAAACCATAGCTTTGACTATATGGACCTTTCTCAGCAAAGTGATGTTTCTGCTTTATTTAACACACTAAGTTCGTCAAAGCTTTCCTTCCAAGGAATAAGCATCTTTAATTCTATGGCTGCAGTGACTGTCAGCAGTGATTTTGGAGCCCAAGAAAATAAAATCTGCCACTACTTCCACTTTTCCCCCTTCTATTTGCCATAAAGTGATGGGACCAGATGCTGTGATCTTAGTTTTTTGAATGTTAAGTTTTAAGCCAACTTTTTCACTCCTCTCTTTTCACCCTCATCAAGAGGCTCTTCAGTTCCTCATCACTTTCTGTGATTAACGTGGAATTATCTGCATATCTGAGTTTATTTCTGCCAGCAATCTTTATTCCAGCTTATGAGTCATCCAGCCTAGCATTTTGCATGATGCACTCTGCATATAGCTAAAGTGATCTGGTATTCCCATCTCTTTAAGGAATTTCCCCAGTTTGTTGTGATCCACACAATTAAAGGCCTTAGCATAGTCAACGAAGCAGATGTTTTTCTGGAACCCCTTTGCTTTCCCTACGATCCAGTGAATGTTGGCAATTTGTATCTCTTGTTCCTCTGCCTTTTCTAAATCCAATTTTATACACTTGGAGTTCTCAGTTCACATACTGCTAAAAGCAAGCTTGAAGGTTTTTGAGCATAACCTTACTAGCATGTGGAATGAGCACAACTGTCCAGTAGTTTGAACATTCTTTGGTACTGCCCTTTTTTGGAGTTGGAATGAAAACTGACATTTTTTAGTCCTGTGGCCATTGCTGAGTTTTCCAAATTTGCTGACATTTTGCGTGCTGCACTTTAACAGCATCATCTTTTAGAATTTGAAATACCTCAGATGGAATTCCATCACCTCCATGAGATTCATTCATAGTAATGCTTCCTAAGGCCCACTTGACTTCACACTCCAGGATGTCTAGCTCTAGGTAAGTGACCACACCATTGTGGTTATCTGGGTCATTAAGACCTTTTTTGTATAGTTCTTCTGTGTATTCTTGCCACCTCTTCTTAATTTCTTCTACTTCTGTTAGGTTCTTACCGTTTCTTTTATTGTGACCATCCTTAGATTACTTTCCTAACTTCATTGAGTTGCCTGTGTATTATTATAGTTCACTAAACTTTTTTAAAAGAATTATTCTCAATTCTTTGCCTGATGTTTAACAGCTTTTCATTTATTAATTTCCTGGCATGGTGTCATATATTTATGTAATGTTTTATGATCCTTGATTTCTTACCCTGGTTTGTTTGCATAAGTGGTCTCCTTTTCCATACTTTGCTGGTTCATCTTGGCAGAGGTAAGTTTTCATTAGTCAGTTCAGTTGGATTTCTGGGCATCTTTATTGGTAAGGTCTTTGGGCAAGTGGGGAGCTGCTAAGGATCTGTTTGGGGCAAGGCAACTGTTTGGGCTCTTGAGGTGGGAGTGAGGCCTGTGCCACTAGCTGAGACTAGTGGGATAGACTGCTGCTTGGTTCCCTGCACAAGGGATAAGATAGGATGTGCTCCACATTTGCCTGGAATGCCTCCTCTGAAACCTGAATCAGGCAGACCTGCACCCCT
>SJYC01063205.1:0-13538 GCA_006408675.1 Madoqua kirkii
GGATGACAGAGGATGAGATGGTTGGATGGCATCACTGACTCAATGGACCTGAGTTTGAATAAACTCTGGGAGTTGATGATGGACAGGGAGGTCTGGCATGCTGCAGTCCATGGGGTTGCAAAGCATCCAACACAATTGAGCGACTGAACTGAATTGAACTGATCTTGCAAAATAATTTCTACTGCCCTATCAGAGATAGCAATGGCAGTGCAATAGGAAGACACATGAACTTGAAGATAAATGACATCAGTGACTTTACTGCTGGCTGTTGAGAGTATAATTCCATGCAGTAAAGTTGCTTTCATAAAATTGAATTCAGCAGATCATTTATATTAGTACTATTAAATCTTTGGGTTTCCTTGGTGGCTTGGTGGTAGAGAATCCACCTGCCAATGTAGGAGATATCGGTTTAATCCCTGGGTCAGGAAGATCCCCTGGAGAAGGAAATGGCAACCCAGTCCAGTATTATTGCCTGGGAAATCCCATGGACAGAGTGGTTTGGCAGGCTACAGTCCACAGGGTGGCAAAAGAGTAAGACACAACTTAGCAACTGAACACATATCATCTGTGTAGATTAAAAATGCCTAATCTTTAAATTTAAGTTTCATATACTTTTATTTACTTTCTTCTAATACTTCAATTGATTATCATCCTAAAATAACACCTGCTCTGACAGTGGCAAAGAGGCATGGTTTAATTACTGTTTAATTTTATAGCACAGTTTAATTGTAGTTTCACAGTTTAATCCATTGTTTTATGGATTGTGCAGTAATGGAAAATTGTGACTGAATTTAAATACATATATTTTATTATAAAAGTAGTGTATGCTTGTTGGACAAATAGAAGAAGTCGAGAAATGAAAAGAAATCATCCTATTCTTTGTTCTCCAATCCCACTTCCCGGAAGTTACACTGTTTGATATGTGTCATTCCAGGTGTTTAAGCATGTACAGTTGTTTCCCACAAATGAGCTTATACCTGTACACACACACAGTCTTATACTTAGCTTTTTCCTAACAATCTGTCCATGTCATACAGATATTTCATAGTATGGATGTACTGTAATGCATTTAACTAATAATATTTATCTATACAATTAAAATACAATTTCACTATTACAACCACTGCTACAAGTAACTCTAATATATATTCTTGCATGCTTATGTATCTATAAAGCTGCTGCTGCTGCTAAGTCACTTCAGTCGTGTCTGACTCTGTGCGACCCCACAGACAGCAGTCCACCAGGCTTCCCTGTCCCCAAGATTCTCCAGGCAAGAACACTGGAGTGGGTTGCCATTTCCTTCTTCAATGCATGAAAGTGAAAGTGAAGTCGCTCAGTCATGTCCAACTTGTAGCGATCCCATGAAGTGCAGCCTACCAGGCTCCTCCGTCCATGGGATTTTCCAGGCAAGAGTACTGGAGTGGGGTGCCATTGCCTTCTCCGATCTATAAGGCAAATTTCTAGAAATGGAATTGCTGGGTTGAAGACTGGATGTACTTGATATTTAGATAGATACCATGAAAATGCCATGCAAAAAGGCTAGGCCAGCCTGGGCTCTTACAAAGAGCATGTGTCTGTGAGCATGTGTTTTAAATCTTTGTCAACCTGGTAGTGAAACATGATAAAATACTGTTATTTTACTATGCGTTGCTTTAATCATGAATGCGATCTAGCCCTTCTCATGTATTTATTAACAACTTGCTTTTCTTTCTCTCTGACTTCTATTCTTTTTGAGACTGAGTCTTTATATTGCAGATGATTTCCAAGAAAGAGTGCACATGTTTTTGAGTTTCATATTTTAAAAGCCTGAAAATTTTAAAGCTTATTATTAAAATTAGAATTATACAGGTGCCAGGGTCATGTATAATAAAATGATGATTTTTGTTTGAGGAAAATCTCCCCAGTCCATCTGGATCTTCAGACTGCATCAGTTTACTTGCATTCAACAGACCCAGGAATGATAGCCTCAGACATTCACATCCTCTTTAAAAAGCTGCACAATGATGTGGTTTACTGTAACTATTAGCCTCAAAAATATGAATCGTAAAGGATGGGCTGGCTCAGTGGCAAAAGCACAGAAAACAGTTTTTTGGACGTTATGTAAGATGGAGGTAAGAAACAGTGTGATTATGCCATGTGTGAAATTAAAAGGAGGGATTGGCCCAGATCTCAGGTGCAACTGGGAAAGACACAGGAGGCAGTAGAAAAATGCAAAGCAGAAAGTCACCAGCACTGGTGTGAGTTCCAGTACTGTTCGCCACACAAAGATTAAGCGAAGGACCTATTTACTTTTTTTTCAATTCAAGATAGGTATATCTCCAACATAGGGAATCCCCAAGTAGGACAAACCAGATGCTTTCATTTTAGCTTGTTTGGTGGTGGTGAGTTTTGATTGCAAGTACAGGCACCTGACTCAAACTGCTGCTGCTGCTGCTGCTGCTAAGTCGCTTCAGTTGTGTCTGACTCTATGCAGCCGCATGGACTGCAGCCCACCAGGCTCCTCCGTCCATGGGATTTTCCAGGCAAGAGTACTGGAGTGGGGTGCCACTGCCTTCTCCGTGACTCAAACAAGCTTGGGATAGTTCGGGCTAAAAGACAATTCCAGGGTTTCTGTAAAAGAAAGTTGAGGGATTCACCATTTTCAAGCATCAGTGAGTTCAGGGCTTACTCTAGAAGGCTATTGGAGAAGGAAATGGCAACTCACTCCAGTATTCTAGCCTGGGAAATCCCATGGACAGAGGAACATGGTGGGCTACAGTCCAAGGGGTTGCAAAGAGTGAGACCCGAATAAGCAGCTAAACAACAACAACTAGAGGGCTATGCCTTATGCTCCAGCTCTTGCCTGCTGTTCTCTGCTTAGGTTCCTTCTCGGGTGGGCTCTTCCTGAGTATAAGGTAGAAGAGATGGCAGTAGCAGTATTGTGCTTTATTAGAAAGCACCTTGGAGAAGACAATGGCACCCCACTCCAGTCCTCTTGCCTGGAAAATCCCACGGATGGAGGAGCCTGGTGGGCTGCAGTCCATGGGGTCACTGAGTCGGACACGACTGAGCGACTTCACTTTCACTTTTCACTTTTATGCACTGGAGAAGGAAATGGCAACCCACTCCAGTGTTCTTGCCTGAAGAATCCCAGGGACGGAGGAGCCTAGTGGGAGGCTGCCTATGGGGTCACACAGAGTCAGACACGACTGAAGCGACTCAGCAGCAGCAGCAGCAGAAAGCACCTAACAGAGGCCAGGTGACTTCCTAAGTACTGAGAATATAAAGATGGATAAGACATCATCCCTTTTCTTTTATTTCATTCAATAAAAATTTATTATTAAGGTCATTTCCAGAGAATTCACCTCTATCTCGTTTACTTAAACTAATTCATTTACTTGGAGGATTTTTGTTCTCAACTACATTGAACCATTACAGTACATTCTAGAATATACTTTTTATGTTTTCACAAAAGCGTATTTCCCAGTTTATTTCATTTGTACTTGTCCAAGAATGCATGTTTTTAAGCTAGATTTAGAAAAGGCCGAGGAGCCAGAGGTCAAATTGCCAACATCTGTTGGATCATCGAAAAAGCAAGAGAGTTCCAGAAAAACATCTACTTCTGCTTTATGCATTATGCCAAAGCCTTTGACTCTGTGGATCACAACAAACTGTGGAAAATTCCGAAAGACATGGCAATACCAGACCACCTGACCTGCCTCTTGAGAAATCTGTATGCAGGTCAAGAAGCAACAGTTAGACCTGGACATGGAACAACAGACTGGTTCCAAATCAGGAAAGGAGTATGTCAAGGCTGTATATTGTCACCCTGCTTATTTAACTTATATGCTGAATACATCATGAGAAATGCTAGACTGGATGAAGCACAAGCTGGAATCAAGACTGTAGGGAGAAATATCAATAACCTCAGATATGCAGATGGCACCACCCTTATGGCAGAAAGCGAAGAAGAACTAAAGAGCCTCTTGAAGAAAGTGAAAGGGGAGAGTGAAAAAGTTGGCTTAAAACTCAACATTAAGAAAACGAAGATCATGGCATCTGGTCTCATCACTTCATGGGAAATAGATGGAGAAACAATGAAAACAGTGAGAGACTTTATTTTTTTGGGCTCCAAAATCACTGCAGATGGTGACTGCAGCCATGAAATCAAAAGACGCTTACTCCTTGGAAGAAAAGCTATGACCAACCTAGACAGCATATTCAAAAGCAGAGACATTACTTTGCCAACAAAAGTCTGTCTAGTCAAATTTATAGTTTTTCCAGTGGTCATGTATGGATGTGAGAGTTGGACTATAAAGAAATCTGAGCACTGAAGAATTGATGCTTTTGAACTGTGGTGTTGGAGAAGACTCTTGAAAGTTTCTTGGACAGCAAGGAGATCCAACCAGTCCATTCTAAAGGAGATCAGTCCTGGGTGTTCATTGGAAGGACTGATGTTGAAGCTCAAACTCCAGTACTTTGGCCACCTCATGTGAAGGGTTGACTCATTGGAAAAGACTCTGATGCTCGGAAGGATTGGGGGCAGGAGGAGAAGGGGACGACAGAGGATGAGATGACTGGATGGCATCACTAACTCGATGAACATGAGTCTGAGTGAACTCCAGGAGTTGGTGATGGACAGGGAGGCCTGGCGTGCTGCAATTCATGGGGTCGGGAAGAGTCGGACACGACTGAGCGACTGAACTGAACTGAGCTGAATGACATATGATGGAGAAGGCAATGGCACCCCACTCCAGTACTCTTGCCTGGAAAATCCCATGGGCAGAGAAGCCTGGAAGGGTGTAGTCCATGGGGTCACGAAGAGTCGGACACGACTAAGTGACTTCACTTTCACTTTTCACTTCATGCATTGGAGAAGGAAATGGCAACCCACTCCAGTGTTCTTGCCTGGAGAAGGCTGCCGTCTTACGGTGTTGCACAGAGTCGGACACGCCTGAAGCAATGACATATGATGTGGAGCAGCTTTCCATAAGTACATTTGTCATCTGTATATCTTCTTGGGTAATGTGTCTATTCAGATCTGTGGCCTATTTTTAAATCATATTATTTGTTTTCTTGTTGAATTTTAAGAGTTCTTTGTTTAATTTGGGTAATAGTCTTTTAACAGATGTGTCTTTTGCAAATATTTTTTCCTAGTCTGATGCTGGTATTCTCATGTTTATGACATTACTTTTCACAGAGCAGAAGTTTTTTAATTTTAATAAGTTTGGTTTATCCATTATTTCTTTAATGTATCATCCTCTGGTGTTGTATTTAAAAAGTTAACACCATAAGAAAGGTCATCTAAGTTTTCTCTGTGCTATCTTCTAGAAGTTTTTATAGTTTCCATTTAGATCTGTCATCCATTTTCAGTTGAATTTTGTGAAGAGTGTAAGGTCTATGTCTAGATTCACTATTATTTTTGTGCATGTGGATATCCAGTTGTTCCAGTACCATTTGTTAAAAATACTTTTTTTGCTTTGTTGTAATGCCTTTGCTCATTTGTCAGAAAAATCAGCTATACACTTCTGGCTCTGTTTCTGGGCTTTCTGTTTTGTTCCATTGATCTACTTGTCCAGCCTTTCACCAGTAACATTGTCTTGATTACTATAGCTTTATAGTTAGTCTTAAATTGGGTGGTGTCATTCTTGACCTTTGTACTTTTCTTTCAATATTGTATAGGCTGCCGTCTTACGGTGTTGCACAGAGTCGGACACGCCTGAAGCAATGACATATGATGTGGAGCAGCTTTCCATAAGTACATTTGTCATCTGTATATCTTCTTGGGTAATGTGTCTATTCAGATCTGTGGCCTATTTTTAAATCATATTATTTGTTTTCTTGTTGAATTTTAAGAGTTCTTTGTTTAATTTGGGTAATAGTCTTTTAACAGATGTGTCTTTTGCAAATATTTTTTCCTAGTCTGATGCTGGTATTCTCATGTTTATGACATTACTTTTCACAGAGCAGAAGTTTTTTAATTTTAATAAGTTTGGTTTATCCATTATTTCTTTAATGTATCATCCTCTGGTGTTGTATTTAAAAAGTTAACACCATAAGAAAGGTCATCTAAGTTTTCTCTGTGCTATCTTCTAGAAGTTTTTATAGTTTCCATTTAGATCTGTCATCCATTTTCAGTTGAATTTTGTGAAGAGTGTAAGGTCTATGTCTAGATTCACTATTATTTTTGTGCATGTGGATATCCAGTTGTTCCAGTACCATTTGTTAAAAATACTTTTTTTGCTTTGTTGTAATGCCTTTGCTCATTTGTCAGAAAAATCAGCTATACACTTCTGGCTCTGTTTCTGGGCTTTCTGTTTGTTCCATTGATCTACTTGTCCAGCCTTTCACCAGTAACATTGTCTTGATTACTATAGCTTTATAGTTAGTCTTAAATTGGGTGGTGTCATTCTTGACCTTTGTACTTTTCTTTCAATATTGTATTGACTATTTTATCTTCTGTCTCTCCATATATACTTCAGAATCATTTTGTCAACATCCACAAAATAACTGATGCTGAAGCCCCAATACTTTTGTTACCTGATGCAATGAGTCGACTCATTGGAAAAGACCTTGATGCTGGGAAAGACTGAAAGCAGGAGGAAAGGCGGGGTGACAGAGGATAAGATGGTTGGATGGCTTCACTGACTCAGCGGACATGAGTTTGAGCAAACTCTGGGAGACAGTGAAGGGCAAGGAAGCCTGGAGTGCTGCAGTCCATGGAGTGACAAAGATTCAGATGCAACTTAGCGACTGAACATCAGCACAAATGACTTTCTGGGATTTTGATTGGGATTGCATTGGATTTATATATCAATTTGGGAAAAACAATATTGAGTCTTCCTACCTATGAGCATGAAATCTTTCTCCATTTATTTAGTTTTTTAATTTTGTTCTTTAGAGGGTTGCCATTTTCCTAATATAGGACTTGTACATATGTGTTATGTTTATGCCTAGTTATTTCATGTTTGTAAACTGCATTGTGCTTTCAATTTCAAATTCTACTTGTTTCACTGCAGGTATTATCCTTCCGTTGACTAAATACACATAATTAGAACACAGGACGTTGGAACAATATTAGTCAATAATCGAGGTCCTCCAAAGAAAAACATTTTAGAGACTGTTAGTACGGTAGACGTTTGTTTCAAATTAAAGAAGGAAGGGTTTGACATGTGTAAAATCAAGTAAAAGAACAAAATACCTTAATCGGTCATAAAGGGTATATCACAACGTTTCCTCGTTATTCTCCCTTATAGAAAGGGAATAAAGACTAAACACACAAAGCTTCTAGTTTCTCACCACTACATATGATGTTAGCTATATCATACTTTTTTTTTTTAGTTTTTAAAATCAAGTTGAGAAAGTTTTCCCTTTACTGCTAGTTTACTGAGAGTTTTTATGATGAATAGGTATTGAATTTTGTCACGTACCTCTTCCTCATTTATTGATATGATCTTATTTTTCTTTTTTAGCCTTTTGATGTGATGGATTATGTTAATTGATTTCCACTGAATCACCTGAGTGGCTGGGATAATTCCCATTTGGTTGTAGGGCATACTTCTTTTTATACATTGTTGGATTTATACATAGTTTGCTAGTATTTTGTTGAGAATTTTGGCATTGGCATTCATGAAAGAAATTGCTCTGAATCCTTCCATTCTTGTGTTAATAACATCTTTGTCTTATCCTGATATTAGAATAATGCTAGTGAATTAGAACTAGAATGAGTTAGGAAGTATTCTTTCTGCTTCTGTCCTCTAAAAGAGATTGTAGAGAATCAGTGTAACTTTCTCCTTAAATGTTAGATCAAGGTACACTTTTAAAGTACAGTTTGAAACCCTAAAGACTCCACCAGAAAATTACTAGGGGTAATCAATGAATACAGTAATGTTGCAGGATATAAAATCAATACACAGAAATCCTTTGCATTCCTATACACTAACAATGAGAAAACAGAAAGAGAAATTAAGGAAACAATTCCATTCACCATTGCAACAAAAAGAATAAAATACTATTCTATTTATTTAGTATAAAAATATATCTACCTAAAGAAACAAAAGACCTATATATAGAAAACTATAAAACACTGGTGAAAAAAATCAAACAGGACACAAATACACAGAGAAATAGACCATGTTCATGGATCACAAGAATCAATATAGTGAAAATGAGTATACTACCCAAAGCAATCTATAGATTCAATGCAATCCCTATCAAGCTACCAACGGTATTTTTCAGAGAACTAGAACAAATAATTTCACAATTTGTATGGAAATACAAAAACAACTCAAATAGCCAAAGCAATCTTGAGAAAGAAGAATGGAACTGGAGGAATCAACCTGCCTGACTTCAGTCTCTACTACAAAGCCACAGTCATCAAGACAGTATGGTACTGGCACAAAGACAGAAATATAGATCAATCGAACAAAATAGAAAACCCAGAGATAAGATGTCCATGCACCTATGGACACCTTATCTTTGACAAAGGATGCAAGAATATACGACGGAGAAAAGACAATCTCTTTTAACAAGTGGTGCTGGGAAAACTGGTCAACCACTTGTAAAAGAATGAACAAGAATACTTTCTAACACCATACACAAAAATAAACTCAAAATGGATTAAAGATCTAAACATAAGATCAGAAACTATTAAACTCCTAGAGAAAAACATGGGCAAAACACTCTCCAACATAAACCACAGCAAGATCCTCTACGACCCACCTCCCAGAATATTGGAAATAAAAACAAAAATAAACCAATGGGACCTAATTAAAATTAAAAGCTTCTGCACAACAAAGGAAACTATAAGCAAGGTGAAAAGACAGCCTTCAGAATGGGAGAAAATAATAGCAAACGAAGCAACAGACAAAGAAGGATCTCAAAAATATACAAGTTAACTCCTGCAGCTCAATTCCAGAAAAATAAAAGACCCAATCAAAAAGTGGGCCAAAGAACTAAACAAATCCTTCCTACTTTTGAAAGTAATAGCATTTTATCCCTAGTCGATACTAGAGCCCTATGGTGGTTTTTAATCATTTCATATATTTCAGTGTGTAAAAGTTAAAACTTATTTTTCAATGCTTGAAAATTCTTGATTCTATATAATCTTTCTCCTTTCCCACAAAGCATTTCTCCTCTCTAAACATGGAAAACATGAAGAGAACACTTAAAAAAACAGTTCAAACCACCAGAGAAACTAAGTAAAATTGATCAAGTCTACAATGTAAATTTTTGAAACCTATCCTCCCAAATA
This sequence comes from Madoqua kirkii, assembly GCA_006408675.1. Lineage (NCBI taxonomy): Eukaryota > Metazoa > Chordata > Mammalia > Artiodactyla > Bovidae > Madoqua > Madoqua kirkii. The sequence goes on from SJYC01063205.1 coordinate 9,233, forward strand.
CCAACCCTGTCCCAACTTAAATCTACCTCTATGCAATTTGGCTAAGGGATAATAAAACTGAGCCAGCAAAAATGTAAAAGTACAACAGTACCATAGCTTACCTATTGGTTTATCTAATTGCAGCTATACTACTATTTATTAGTCAAGAAATGAAACCAATGATATCATTAAGTCATTTAGGTCTTTATATTTTTAAACCTCAAAAAGTTTAGCATTATTAAACTGGTGTTGTAAAAATACAGGTAAGGTGTCATCCTCACAGGACTGCTCTGTCACCTACCTGATAGTGATGCAATCGGCCACTCTCTCCTTTGGCTCCTGCATGTCCAACTGTGCCTAAACCGAAACATCCTGCTAGAAACTGCAGCCTCACAGATGTGAGCAGAGTGGATGACTGGAAACCTGAGCTCAATCTGCTTCCCGTCAGAGAGATGCTACCTTTTTCTTCCATTCCAGACAACAGAACAAGTATCTGATGAAGTGCCTCTAAACGGAGCTTGTGAAAAGGTAAAATAAACATATTTTAGAATTCTTTACTGAACAGAGACACAAATAACTCTCTACGTCATAGACAATATATTTCTTAGAGTACAGAAAATTTTGATATTTCTTAGGAATATGTTCTATTGACATAAATAATTATTTTGCTATCATGACTTTAAAAATTAAAAATTCCTAAGGTCTCTGCAGCATACTTCAGTATAAAAGAAGTTATACAGTACAGTAGAAAAAGTAGTAAATCTGGATGCAGGAGACCTAGTTTAAAGGCCAGAGTAGTCCAATTACTATGCAGTCTTGGGAAACTCAATTTCCTGAGTCTCAGTTTCCTCATGTATAAAATGAGGCTATTAGTACTTTAATCTACTCACAGAACTACTGTGATGCTCATGAGGAGATATATGTGAAGGTTTCAAAAGTGTCAGGTAGTAAGGATATTGCATTCTTACAATACTGTTATATAGAATGAATACTCTTTAGTTCAAGAATTAGAAGAAGTATTCCCAAAAGGTGGTTCTCTTGAATTTTGGGCTCTGTCTTCCCTAGGAGGACAAATATCCACCATACCAGTCAACTGGCCTATTCCTCTTTTTTTTTTTTTTAATAAACTTTTTATTTAGAAATAATTTTGTATCTATAGAAGAGTTCCTGTATACTTTCCCCCAGTTTCCCCTACTGCTAATATCTTACATAATTATGGTACATTTATTAAAAACAAATTAACATTGGTACAACACTATTAACCAAACCAAAGAATTTATTTGGATTTCACCAGTTTCCCCATAATGCCCCTTTTATGTTCCAGGATCCAATCCAGGATATTACACTGCATTTAGCTGTCTTGTCTCCTTTAGTCTGTGACAGTCTCTGTCTTTGTTTTCCACGACTCTGATGCTTACAAAGGGCTGTTCCTGTATTTTATAGTATGTCCCTCAATCTGTGTTTGCCTGACGTTTTCTCATGTCTGGACTATAGATATGGATTTGGGGGAAGAATATTACAAAGTCTCATATTATTATCACTGTGCATGATATTAGCATAACCTATTAATTATGGTGATATTAATCTTGATCACTTAGTTAAGGTGATGTCTGCCAGGTTTCTGGAAAGTAAAATTACTTCCCCCCCACCCCTCATTTTCATACTCTGTTAGCTCTAAGTCACTAAGTCCAGCTTACTCTTAAGAGGAGGAAAATTAAGCTCAACCTCCTGGCAGGAAGAGTAGCAAAGAATTTGAGGACATGTTAAAATCACAATCATTAATAAATATTTTGAGGGAGATAGTTTTTTGTTCACTAACTTTAGCATTCATCATTATTACCATGATGTTCTAATCTAGCCCTTTTGAAACAGACAAATGTGTCAAAAATGGAGACTCTAAGAGCAGATCTGTATCGTCACCCACCAATCTTCTTATAGTTTCTAGGAGACAAGGAAACACTTAGTGATTGGAGTATTTTGTTCTAAAAGACAGCAATTAAAAATACATTATTGTTTACTCCAAAGAAAATATTAAGTTGCTCCAGTTAAGATAGCAACATCAAAAAGCTCAGGTGAAGGAAAGAGGGAGGCATGGAGTAGAAGAAAAGGAAAAATTTTTCTTCTTAATCGTACATTCAGTGGTTCATAGTCCCTCACAAGGAGTAAACATCAAAAACTTACTTCTGCCCTTAACTGTTGCTGCTCCATTGCAATGATGGAGGCCTGGGGACTTGTAGACATACTTTCCTCTGGCTCTTTAAAACCTGGGGCATTCCCCACATCTCCACTCACAAAGCTTACAACATTTTCAATCAAAGTGTGAACTCCCAAAGACTTGGTAAGATCAAAATCAGACTCAAACGAATAAGACGAACTGCACAACCAGTCTCTGTTATGTTTCAGGCGAGTCCACGAGTCACTCAGGGATTCCAATTGACTGTGCATAGGACCTATATACAAACAGAACAAACATGCATCAGTGATGGCCAAGTAGAACATACATTCTGAAACTAGATGAGGGCTGAGTGCTGCTATCATACCAACTGGTGAGGAACGGATACTCATGTTTGAATACATGCATGCATTAAGTGAATCTGAGCAAAAAGCTTTGCTAAAAAAACAATAAACAAACAAAAACTAGAGCAATGTAAGAAAAGAAAGGGAAAGTCCTGTTTAATGTACCAGTGTCTCTGTAAGCGCTTTAGCAACACGCTGCCACAAGAAAAAGAAAGGCAGAAGCTGTTCTCAAAATGCTTAGCTTAAAAGGCTCTGCAGTATTAAACCAACCATCATTTATGAATACAACAGAACTAGGCACTTAGGACACTCTGGTAAGATCAACTAGCAATAGAACTTCATCTGATTTAGCATTATCATTGCAAAGAGTGAATTAAGATTGTGCAAAGTATCTACATATCTGCAATGAAATATTACCAAAAAAAATGAATATAGAAGGGCAAGTAAACTTACACAAAAAGGAGACATAAACATCATCTTTGGGTTTCATTAATGTAAGAAACATGTTCACTGTGTTATATGCATATTTATTGCAGGCTGTGAAACTCCGTTATATAGAAGCAAAGTTTCACAGATAAGAATATATAAGATTTACTATGAAATTATATCTACATAAAATTACCAAATGGTATAACAATAGTGGCTAACACCATTAGTTTTGCCAAAGGGTATTTTATAGCTTAAAATCTTTACATCAGACAGCGAAAATGTCAGTATGTGTGATCACAACATTGTCCAAGTCATGTGCCAGCAAGGGCTTTAAATAAATATAACAATGTCTAAATTCTCATAAGCTTTGTCTCTTTTGGTTTAACTGATCTCAGGTACATGAGTTAGATTAATCATACTCTGGCTCATGATATACTCTCATCACTGGTCCATGCATGGCTTGCTTTTGTATTTATATTTACAATAAATGTGAACACAAGAAATAGAAAACTTCACAGAATTCTATCTGTTCCTCCCCACAACCCACCTCTCTCCTGTGTCCTGCCACTTAACACTTTCATTATTGCTGTTAAATACTATTTTATATGTATTCCCAAGACAAATAATGTTTATAATGTTAGTTGCCTGTGACCTTATTACATTTTATGTAATCTTTTTGAATATTATGTTTTCAGTATAATATTGCTAATACTCGTTCACATTATTCCATGTAGCCACAGTTCACTTCTTTGAGTGCTGTGGAATATCTTACTGTGTGAACCCACCAAATTTTTCTATTAGGAATGAATTAAGAATGAGGTAGCTAATAAAACATGTATTACAATAATTATGTTTGTTACATACCAGATGGAAAAGATTTGGGAAGAGGACTACTAATGCCTGCAGAGAAAATGAACTAACACAATATTGACTGTATAACTTATTTCTGATTTATTACAATGATGTCAGGAAAACCTTACGACTTCAAAATGAGACACAGGAATTCACAACAGGCAGTTAATATTATAAAGCAGCGATGAAATAATTTATATGAATTCTACTAAAATAATTTAGAATGACAAAGAATATATGGTTTATTTGCCTTCTATTTTTTAGCAAGAATTCTAAGATTAAAAGTGTTAGATTTTCAGTTCTATTGAAATAGAAATAACCAATCTGAAAATTTCTCCTAACTGTATAGCTGATTGTTTTCACAAGTATAACAGAAAAGAGTAAAAATCCAAAGAAAAATGTCAGGGATGCATAATGTAGTTAATTAAAAATGATATTTAAAAAATGAAGCAGGGGAATGTGGAATGTGGAAGAAAAGAATCATTTTTCATTTTTGTAAGCATTCCAAAATCAGAATCTAGATTCAATC
>SJYC01063208.1:0-17445 GCA_006408675.1 Madoqua kirkii
TAATTAAACTTAAAAGCTTTTGCACAGCAAAGGAAACTATAAATAAGATGAAAAGACAATCTTCATAATAAGAGAAAATAACTGCAAACAAAGCAACTGACAAAGGATTAATCTCCAAAATATTCAAGCAACTAATGCAGTTCAATATCAGAAGAGCATATAACCCAATAAAAAACAGAGAGAAGATTTGAACAGACATTTCTCCAAAGGAGATATACAAATGGTCAACAAACACTTGAAAAGATGCTTAACATCGCTCTTTATTAAAGAAATGCCAACCAAAACTACAGTGAGGTATCACCTCACACTGGTCAGAATGGCCATCATCAAAATATAAATGTTGGAGAGGATGTGGAGAAAACGGAACCCTAGTACTGTTGGTGGGAATGTAAACTGATACAGCCACTATGGAGAATAATATGGAGATTCCTTTAAAAACTAGGAATAAATCTACCATATGACCCAGTAAACCCACTACTGGGCATATACCCTGAGAAAACCACAATTCAAAAAGACACATGTACCCCAGTGTTCACTGCAGCACCATTCACAATGGCCAGGACATGGAAGCAACCTAGATGTCCATCAACAGATGAACAGATATAAAGATGTGGCACATGTATACAATGGAATACTACTCAGCCATAGAAAGGAACGAACTTGAGTCAGGTGAACTGAGGTGGGATGAACCTAGAGCCTGTTAGACAGAGTGACATAAACCAGATGGTGAAAATAAATATCATACATTAATGCATGCACATGGACCTAGAAAAATGGTACTGATGTACCTACCTGTAGGGCAGGAATAGATATGCAGATCTGAAGAATGAACTTGTAGGTACAGCAGGGGAAACGGGGTGGAATGAATTGAGAGAGTAGCATTGAAATATATACATCACCAAGTATAAAAGAGATAGCTAGTGGGAAGTTACTGTGTAACACAGGGAACTCAGCCTATGTTTTGTGCTCTGTGAAGACCTAGAGGGATAGGATAAAAGGGTGGGGAGGGAAGGAAGCACAAGAGAGACGGGATATATATATATATATATATATTTATGGCTAATTTACATTGTTGTAAGGCAGAAAGCAACACAACATTGTTAAGCAATTATCCTCCAAAAAAATATAAGTTAAAAAAAATAAAGCTCTTCAGCAGTAGAATCAGGGTCAGTAGCCAAGTCTAAAACAGTAGTCAAGTCTAACATATTACCACATATACAACAGGCACTACTATCCTCTTATCACACAATGGGAAACTAAGGCCCAGAGAGGTAAGTTCAGTTCAGTGGCTCAGTCATGTCGACTCTTTCCGACCCCATGAATCGCACCACCCCAGGCCTCCCTGTTCATCACCAACTCCCAGAGTTCATTCAGACTCACGTCCATCGAGTCCGTGATGCCATCCAGCCATCTCATCCTCGGTCGTCCCCTTCTCCTCCTGCCCTCAATCCCTCCCAGCATCATAGTCTTTTCCAATGAGTCAACTCTTCGCATGAGGTGGCCAGAGTATTGGAGTTTCAGCTTTAGCATCAGTCCTTCCAAAGAACACCCAGGACTGACCTCCTTTAGGATGGATTGGTAGGATCTCCTTGCAGTCCAAGGGATTCTCAAGAGTCTTTTCCAACGCCACAGTTCAAAAGCATCGGTTCTTTAGTGTTCAGCTTTCTTCATAGTCCAACTCTCACATCCAGACATGAACACTGGAAAAAGCATACCCCTGACTAGACGGACCTTTGTCGGCAAAGTAATGTCTCTGCTTTTCAATATGCTATCTAGGTTGGTCATAACTTTTCTTCCAAGGAGTAAGCATCTTCTAATTTCATGGCTGCATCACCATCTGCAGTGATTTTGGAGCCCGAAAAATAAACTCTGACACTGTTTCCATTGTCTCCCCATCTATTTCCCATGAAGTGATGGGACCGGATGTCAAGATCTTTGTTTTCTGAATGTTGAGCTTTAAGCCAACATTTTCACTCTCCTCATTCACTTTCATCAAGAAGCCCTTTAGCTCCTCTTCACTTTCTGCCATAAGGGTGGTAACATCTGCTTATCTGAGGTTACTGATATTTCTCCTGGCAATCTTGATTCCAGCTTGTGTTTCTTCCAGCCCAGCATTTCTCATGATGTACTCTGCATAGAAGTGAAATAAGCAGGGTAACAATATACAGCCTTGACGTATTCCCTTTCCTATTTGGAACCAGGCTGTTGTTCCATGTCCAGTTCTAACTGTTGCTTCCTGACCTGCATACAGATTTCTCAAGAGGCAGATAAGCAGGGTGACAATATACAGCCTTGATGTACCCATTTTACTATTTGGAACCAGTCTGTTGTTCCATGTCCAGTTCTAACTGTTGCTTCCTGACCTGCATACAGATTTCTCAAGAGGCAGGTCAGCTGGTCTGGTATTCCCATCTCTTTCAGAATTTTCCACAGTTTATTGTGATCCACACAGTCAAAGGCTTTGGCATAGTCAATAAAGCAGAAATAGATGTTTTTCTGGAACTCTTGCTTTTTCCATGATTCAGCGGATGTTGGCAATTTGATCTCTGCACATAGGCTGAGGCTAAAAAAAAAAAAAAGAATTCAGCAGACACATTCTGTTTCTTCTCCCAGAGTCACTGATCATCTCTATAAAATTACTCACAGCCTATCTCTTACTCAAACACATTAACTTCCATGTGCTAGGTACTTTGCTGTCTGCTATGCTCGCATCAGTGAACAATAAGATATGTGAGACAAGTCTCCTGTCCTCAATAGCTCACAGTCTGATAGACGTGTTACAGGTAAGGGAGACATATTTACAAATAATTAGACAAGATGCTGTGTATCATCTGAATGATTCCCTCCAGTTCTAAGCATCTGTGTTTGGAGAGTCTGTTCAGTTCATCAATTAGTCATCCATAGTAATTTTATTGATTTTCCTTAACCTTGGTTTGTAATACTTGCATTATCTAAGTGAAGCTGTAATAGTTTAATTGAAAAATCTTTGGTTGCTGTGTTTATCCTTTTATTATTTTTGAAAATATTGTCTAGGCCACTTTTCTTTCATATAGAGATTTAAAATAGCCTTTGTGTTCTATAGTAGTTAATATTTGTAGTTGCATATCCTTTCATTAGGATAATACATTTTAAAGATAGAAAGGAACTAAAATAATATTGAATTGCAATAAGTAATCAGTTTAATAGAATTTGGTAACTTGAGGTTTTCCATAAAATCTGAGTTATCATTTTTCTATTAGAATGGTGCAAAAGTAATTGCTCCAAATCATTCAAGCTAGACTTCAGCAATCCATGAATCTCCAGATGTACAAGCTAGATTTAGAAAAGGCACAGGAACCAGAGATCAAATTACCAACATCTGTTAGATCATAGAGAAAGCAAGGGAATTCCAGAAAAATATCTGCTTCATTGTCTATGCCGAAGCCTTTGACTGTGTGGATCACAACAAACTGTGGAAAGTTCTCCAAGACGTGAGAATACCAGAATTCTTACCTGCCTCCTGAGAAACCTGTATGCAGGTCAAGAAACAACAGTTAGAACTGGATATGAAACAGGGGACTGGTTCAAAATTGGGAAAGGACTACAACATAGCTCTGTACTGTCACCCTGCTTATTTAACTTCTGTGCAAAGTACACCATGCAAAATGCAAGGCTGGATGAAGGGCAAGCTGAAATCAAGATTGCCAGGAGAAATATCAACAACCTCAGATATGCAGATGATACCACTCTAATGGCAGAAAGCAAAGAGAAACCAAAGAACCTCTTGATGAGGATGAAAGAGGAGAGTGAAAAAGCTGGCTTAAAAGTCAGTATTCATAAAATTAAAATCATGGCATCTGGCCCCATCACTTCATGGCAAATAGAAGGGAAAAAGTGGAAACAGTGACAAATTTTATTTTCTTGGGCTGAAAAATCATTGTGGATTGGGACTGCAGACACAAAATTAAAAGATGCTTGATCTTTGAAAGAAAAGCTATGACAAACCTAGACAGCATATTAAAAAACAGAGGCATCACTTTGCTGACAAAGATCCATCTAGTCAAAGCTAAGGTTTTTTCAGTAATCATGTGAAAATGTGAGAGTTGGACCATAAAGAAGGCTGAGCACTGAAGAATTTATGCTTTCAAACTGTGGTGCTGGAGAAGACTTTTGAGAATCCCTTGGACAGCAAGGAGATCAAACCAGTCAACCCAAAAGGAAATCAACCTTTCCAAATTTGGAAGGACTTACGCTGAAGCTGAAGCTCCAATATTTTGTCTGCCTTATGTGAAGAACTGACTCATTTGAAAAGACTCTGATGCTGGAAAAAACTGAGGGCAGGAGGAGAAGGGGGCAACAGAGGATGAGATGGTTGTATGGCATCACCAACTCAATGGACATGCATTTGAGCAAACTCTGGGAGATAGTGAAGGACAGGGAAAGTAGTCATGCTGCAATCTTTGGGGTCACAAGACTCAGACATGACTTAGCATCTGAACAACTCCAGTATCCATAATTCTGCCTGGTATATAACTTTTTAGAATATTTGTTGAATGGCTGGATGAATAAATGAACATAGAAGTGAGGAAATTATCTGGATGATGGCAAAGACAGATATCACAATGGCAGACCTGATAAAGTGGAGTGAGACTCCAGCTATCCACACACAAAAAGAGCTCTGGAGTCCAACTTTAGCAACACAGTGCAACAAACAAAGAAAACCGGAGAATCACTGCACATCAAGAAAGGAAGACAGCTTCATTTTGTCTGCATCATCCATTACTCAGCACCAAGAGGGAACTTCCCAGATAAGAAGAGCTCCTCTCACCAGGAAAGGAAAAGTAAGCTTCCTCAGCCTTTAGGGCACCACATGAAATTCCCTTTTTGATTTTACCCCACCTAGATTCAGCAAAGCTGAGACATATATAAAGACTACAGAGATGGCTAGGGACATTGAAGAAAACCACAGGTTACCAATTGCAGTCATGCAGTGAGAGAGACTGTGGTGTATAGTGACCCATGTTGCAGACACATGAAGGTTTTACTACTGAAAAAGTCAAAAAACAACAACAAAAAAAAAACAGACAGTACAGCTATGGCAAACCTCCCAGCAGTGATGCTCTACTCAGGATGACAGACTGAATCCCTGCAGCTGACTCCTACCCCTACATGCACACCTGAAGTTACCTCCCCCAGCTGTGCACTTGCACACTGCCAACCTGATATTTATCATTAACATCCACTGTGGTGCACATATCTGCAGACACGGGAGAGCATGCCAGTAGCCAGGGCCCCACAGCTGCTGTGGGACCTAGCTCAGGCTTTCTCTCTGTCACTGGTCTGCAAAACTGTGTTCCAGGGCCTACTCTCACGACTACTATTCAACAAAGTACTGGAAATCCTAACCAGAGAAATCGGGCAAGAAAAAGAAATAAAAGGTCTCTTATTTGGAAATGAACAAAGTAAAATTGTCTTTGTTTGCAGGTAATATAATCTTAAATACAGAAAATCCTGAAGCCTCCACCAAAAGACTGTTGGAACTAATAAACAAATATTGTGAAGTTGTAGGATACAAAATCAACATATAGAAATTATAACAGTTGTTTTTTTATACTCTAACTGCAATATATCCAAAAATAAATTTTTTAAAAAGTCTTATTCACAGTAGCATCAAAAAAACAGTAAAATACTTAGGAATAAATTTAACCAAGGAAGTGAAAGATCTATACACTAAAACAACAAGACTTCAATGAAAGAAACTGAAAAACACACAACCAAATGGAAAAATATCCCATGTTTATGGGTCAAGAATTAATATTGTTAAAACATTTATACTCTCCAAAGTCATCTATAGATTCAATACAGTATCTATCAAAATTCTAATACATTTTCACAGAAACAGAAAACACAGTTCTAAAAATTGTATGGAACCATAAAAGACCCCAAATAGCCAAAGCAGTCCTGAGAAAGAGGAATAAAGCTGGAGGTATCAGACTCCTGATTTCAAAATCATACTATAAAACTATAGAAATCAAAACAATATGGTACTGACATAAAAATAAACAGTATAGACCAATGGAAGAGAATCTAGAGCCAGAAATAAGTCCTCACAATACAGTCAACTAATATTTAACAAGAGAGCTCTTCAATAAATAGGGTTGGGAAATGTATAAATACATGCAAAAGAATAACACAGATGTCTATCTTATACCATTCACAAAAACTGAAACGTCCAGGACTTAAACATAAAAACTGAAGCCATAAAACTCTTATAAACTATATAGGTGAAAAGCTTCTTGACAAAACTTTGCAAATTGTCTTTTTGTGTATGACACCAAAAGTAAAAATAAATAAGTGGGAGCAAATAAAACTTAAAAGCACAGCAAAAGAAACAAGAAAGTGAAAAGTTGGCCTACCAAATGGGAGTAAACATTTACAAATTATATCTGATAAGGGGCTAATATCCAAAATACATTTTAAAAATTCATACAACTCAATAGCAAACCATCCAGTTAAAAACTGAGCAGAGGAACTAATTAGATATTTTTCCAAAGAAGACATACAAGTGGTCAATAGATACATGAAAAGTTGATCAACATCACTAGTCACTATGTAAATACAAGTCAGAACCACAGTGAGATATTATCTCACACCTCTTAAAATAGCAGTCATCAAAATGACCAGAGATATATATAAAGTACTGGTAAATATGTGGAGAAAAGGGAAACTTCGTGCACTGTTGATGGCAATGTATAAATTGGTTCATCCACTATAGAAAGCAGTATGGAAGTTTCTCAAAATACCAAAAATTGGACTTTCTTGGTAGGGCAGTGATAAGAATCCATCTGCCAATGCAGGGTACATGGATTCAACCCCTGGTCCAGGAAGATTCCATGTACAAAAGAGCAACTGAGGCCATGTGCCACAACTACTGAACTTGCATTCTAGAACTGAACTGAACTGAACCGGAGCCTCACCTACTGAGCCTGCATGCCACAACTACCCTGCCTAGAGCCTGCATTTCACAAGAGAAGCCACCTCAATGAGAAGCTCACACACCACAGTGAAGAGTAGCCCCCCACTCGCCACAACTAGAGAAAGCTGGAGGCCTGAGCAAAGCAATGAAGACCCAGCATAGTCAAAAATAAATTTTTAAAAAAATCACCATTATAAAAGATCAACCTAACCCAGTCACCACATGTTAAAGTCTCTCAAACAATGTAACACAGTTATTTAAAAAATCAAAAATTGCTCCAATTTTCTCATACACATATTTGTGTATGCTGCTGCTGCTAAGTCGCTTCAGTCGTGTCCAACTCTGTGTGACCCCATAGATGGCAGCCCACCAGGCTCCTCCATCCCTGGGATTCTCCAGGCAAGAACACTAGAGTGGGTTGCCATTTCCTTCTCCAATGCATGAAAGTGAAAAGTCAAAGTGAAGTCGCTCAGTCATGTTCGACCCTCAGCGACCCCATGGACTGCAGCTTTCCAGGCTCCTCCGTCCGTGGGATTTTTTAGGCAAGAGTGCTGGGGTGGGGTGCCATTGCCTTCTCCAATTTGTGTGTGTGTAACATACAAATCAACCAAGATCAACCCAAGAAAGTATGTTTCCAATAATTTTTTGTCACTGTATGCTGCTGCTGCTGCTGCTAAGTCACTTCAGTCGTGTCCTACTCTGTGCCACCCCATAGATGGCAGCCCACCAGGCTCCTCCATCCCTGGGTTTCTCCAGGCAAGAATACTGGAGTGGTTTGCCATTTCCTTCTCCAATGCAGAAAAGTGAAAAGTGAAAGTGAAGTCGCCCAGTTGTGTCTGACTCTTAGCGACCCCATGGCCTGCAGCCCACCAGGCTCCTCCATCCATGAGATTTTTCAGACAAGAGCACTGGAGTGGGGTTCCATGGCCTTCTCTATGTCACTGTATGCAATTTGTTTTTTTCTCTGAGCCACATTATTTTGTTCAAACTATTCTCAGTGTATGAGTTATTTCCATTATTTTTGCCATTACAAATAAAACTATCAAATCATATAGAATTGTATTTACATATTAATTTTGTAGCCACCAACCTTATTAAAATGTCTTCTTCTGTTAATTTGTCTTTAAATTTCTTACTGTTCTATGTCTGTTTATAAAAACCACAAATAATAAGATCTTTGCTTCTTTTTTCCAATCCGCATATCCTTTATGTTTCTTTCTTACTATACTGGACCTGTGGTACATATTGAGTCTACTGATCAGACTGTGGTTCAAATTCTCAGTTACAGCTTTTTATTCTCCTCAGCACAGTATTTGTGTTCAATCTGGGGTGTTAAGTAGAGAGGGAAGGTTTAATCCTGGCTCACCTTCCATTTGACATCCTAGTTTTATGGGGGAGGCATGTTTTTCTATTAGACTCCTTATCTTGAACAAGTCTTGGGCTGTGGTTCCTTTTGTAATATCCTGTGGGGCCATGGAGAAACATGGTTAGAAACATAAGCCACTTCTATTTCTCAGTTTACCTTTCTGAGCTCTTGACTTAACTTAGATAATTGACCTCAAATTTTCTTACATTATTACCAGTTCACTGATACATTCAAGAAAGTTTTATTAAATATATTTTATGAGGAATATTTATTTTTATTGGCAAGTCAGTCCAGGCACCCAGCCATATTTTCAGAAAAAAAACCAGGTGAGTGGAAGAACTATGAAAACAAACTAGGTTGCTGATTCTTCAGACAAGATGCAAGAACTAGTTTAAGCATACCCTTTAAAGTAAGGCCAGTTTTCTAAACAATTTTCAAATCCTTTCTCAGAAAGTAATAACAATGCCACATTTTTTTCCTTTTCCAGTAAAAGCTCTATACTACATATCTAACAGTAGGTAAAAATATCAGGAGAAATATATTCATTTCACCCATTTCTCTCAGTGAAAACACCTTTACATTTTTATTCAGAAAAACTGTCTCCAAGCCAACACGTATTATGCCAGTCAGTTACACACCAACTTTTGAACTCTAAAACACCCACACAAAGTTCTTCCTGATTGACTCTCACTTCTCAGAAATAAAATAGTAATGTTCCAGGATTCATGAGAGATCATAGTATTCTTTTATAGTCCATTTGATGTATGGTTCCAAAATGCCAGACAGAAACTCATAATGCCTTCAAAATTCGTGCCAAGTACACATAGTTGAGATTACTCAGATAAAGTAGTGTTAATCTTAAAGACATTTACTATTTTGTTAGAATGACAAAAGGGCATTCATAAAATTTTATGTCTAACTCATTTTGTTTACTCTATGGGTGTGACCCTTAATTGTTTGTTTTGCTATTTAATTCAATGTTTGCCAAACAAAATGACAGGGATTTTGAGTCCCATTTTACTGCCTCCAGCATAACTCAAGTTACCAGTCTTGACTCACATATTCAGAAGAGGAAAACAGTCAGTAAGATAAGGAACCAAGAACTCCACTTTTGTATCCATAATGTCACTACCCCTGGCATGTGGAAGAAGCTAAATCTTTATGACTTTATGTCTGTGTAACTTTCCAACAGCAGCCACTTAGAATGTGTACCTCTCTCAGAGCCCTTGCTGAAGTGATATGTTTAGGTGGTCATGCTTGTACTGTGCAGTTCCATGTTTCCATGATGAGTAGATAATCTGTATGTAAACCTAATCTCCACTGAGAGATTTTAAATAGAATTCCCCATTGTATCAGGAAGAAAGTGACAGAGAAAGAAGATAGTCTCTGGGTCTGATGGATCTGGGTTTATCTTTCAGCAAAATGTTCTTCATGAACTTTGTGGCACTAACAAGTGAACATGAATTTCCTAATCTCCAAGGAAGGGTATAATGCCTAATTTACAGGGCTGTTGTGGGGAATAAGTGAGGTGGCATGGAAACAGCTAGCTTATGTCCTGGCACAAATTTGTAAATCAGCAAGCTATTTTCCTACTCATCACCCACCTTTTCAAACACTATTTTAAAATTATCTTTTTCTTACCTTTTGGTATTGAATATGTTGCCTGTATCTGATGTCCATCATGGTGCTGCTTGTTTATAATAGCCCTTCTCTTACAGTACATGTAAGCCTTGTCTAGTTTCTGGCCAAATGGCAAAAGATTATTTTTGAAACAGAAGGAACACTCTGTATAGGACTCCCATTTTTTTTCCCACTGATTTCATCCCTGGTCATCACTTCTTCAATGAACAATATACACAGATTTCAAACTATTTCATGTCTGTGTCCCTTGGTTCAAATTCTAAATACGGAGACTGGATGATTAGGTTTATATATAGATTGTCTAGTCATCATGGAATCGCACAGTACAAACATCACCACCCAAGCCCATCACTCCAACAAGGGCTCTGAGACAGGGTACAAATTCAAAGTGGCTGCTGTTGGAAAGGTACATAGACACACCTCGTTCACCTTATCTGACTCCATGTCAACAAATTGTTTATTGGTTTACCTTGAAGTTTGCACTGCCATTTGGGTGTTATATTTCTCTTTATAAATTAATATAAACTTCAATAATATAAGCAAAAGTAAAGAAGATAAACACAGAGGATCAATCTATAAAAGGAAAGTAGAAAAAACACATAAGAGGAAATAAGGAAGAGGGAGAACTAGAAAATTACTTGACTTTTTGTCCTTGAGTTTTGGCTTTTCATTCTGAACTTCTTTCCTTGAAATTCCACTGTAGCCTGCAGATATACCACATTTTTGCTTGATCTACTTTGAATAAGTTTTTGGTTTCTCAACTGTGGCACATTGAAAATTTTTTTTTTTTAATTTTAAAAGCCTGAAACTGTGTCAGACCTGGTGTCACACCATAATAAATTATCCAACGTAGTGCAGTCCTGTGAGGTTTCTTGCCTGTCAGCCCACTTTAGCTAAACTTCTTTAACCCAATACTATTCATACATTTGCTTATTCAAACAAATAATCTCCAAGAAGACATCTATGGTAAAATATTTACTTGTAAAAAGAAAATCATGTGTCCTGAAGATTTTCATTAACAGTAAACTATGAAATGTTGTCACTGAGTTTTGCTTCCTCAATCAATTTTTCTTTTAATCCAAGAAATGATAGTAAGAAGGGTATGGGAGTGGTATGAGTAAAATTATAAACATAGCACTTTTGCATTTTACAGATAATAAAGACAGTGATAGAATCTAAAATCTCAGTATCTTTAATATATGTAATAGGTTTCACAGTGGCTTCCTGTGTAGTTTCATTTGAAACATGTTTAGTCCTAACTTCAACTGTCAAGACAGAATGAAACAATGGTTATCAATGCTCATCACCACTTCAATTGATTGCAGTAGACATAAGGAAAAGAATAACACAGTACTGTAAGTACTTGCATCCAAGTACTAGCTACAAGCCATGGCATGTGGGTAGAAAAAAAGTGCTTTTAAGACACAGAAGGCACAATATTATATAATTACTAACTGAAGAATTAAGAATCCTGGAGGAGCAGTAGAAAAAAATGAACTTAATGGGTTTAAGTATTAGAATAAAAGAAGAAAAAAAAAAGCATAAGGTAACAGAAAATGTATTCCCTCAAGTTTAATCAGTAAATGCAAATGAACAGTGTTCTACTCAATATCACATAACTAATTTATTCTAACAATGTTTCATTATTTTTCTTAGTCTGACAGGTTGGGAAAATATGTTACAACAGTTCATAAAATCTTTGCTAATGCCCCTACCTTGTCCAATAGTTAGTGATCTGGAACCAATGGGAAAGAAAAAAAAGCAGATTTTATATGTTTTTTCTTTTGCTTGCTAGTTAACCCATGCCTACCAAAATTCTGGCCTTACTTTCTGGTATCAAGACAGAGCTGTCTCAAGGCAAATTTGTTAGGGCTTGAGATTTCTTTTTTCAGTAATACTAGACTTGAAGGGTTAGAATACCGGTAAAGAAAATACCCTGCCATTAGCTTCTTCACATTTCAGAACACAGCAGACTACTCAGGGAGACCGTGGGTAAACAACAAATGACAAGCAAAATTCTGCCCATTAATCCAGTATCTTACTGTTTGTTGTTTGGTTTTCTGCAGAAACAAAACTCATAATTAGGCTAGGCAGTTGAGGACCTGCAATTGCCTCTCTCTACCTTATTAGGTTGAACTCTTTGCTTCCGTTTGCTTTAGATATTACAGAAAAATAATTTCATATGAGTGTAAAAAGCAGCCAATAAAAGAAAGGTGTAAAAAAATCACTATTGATTTGTATACTGGGTACTGTCATTCCTGTGGGAATGACTAGTTTATGACACAACTTTATAATCTGCACATGTCTTCAAAGTTACTAAACATGACTAACAGAAATAAAGACTAGCCCTGTGGAATAAGTCTTCAAGCATTATCTGATAGCTTGGCTAACGGTGACAGAATTTTCTCTAAATAGCTCAGATTTTACAATAGTGCTTAAATGAGAACTCATCCTCTTATATAGTAATAGTTTTGTCTTCTGGGCTAATTTTCTCACAAGCATAAAAACTACTTATACTCATTGTGAAAAACAGTTAATATGCAGTTGTGATGTATAAAAAATTATACATGGAAGAACTGAATGATTTATTTTTCTTTCCCAAAGGTCTACACCTTAAATATACCTAAAACTGTTGTCTAAGGCAAAAAGTCAAGACAAATAATTTGTTTAGCTGGTAAGGCTTTATATAAAAGTGTGATTTTATAGCAAAGAGTCAGACACTAGACTGAGGCTCAGAAACTCTTGCTATTGGTTGTAATCATTTTTATTTTAGAAGTTAAGTGTATTTCAGAAAAATGCTTCCTTTTGGTAGAGATAACAACATAGCTTGTAACTTTCTTGTAAATATTCAAAGGAAAGCTCAGAGAAACCTATATTTTACTCAATAAGTTGCTTGTAAATGTGAACCAAAGAAGTGTCATTCTCATCCCTAGGATGAAATTCCTAGCTTTTTTACATGAAGAATATTTTCAACTATTGATTCATCTTCATTTAAACCTCAAACATTTTTCAAATGACCACACAGTCTGTAACACAATATAATACCTCAAAACTTATTCCTGCATTCTCAGTCACTTACTCATCAGTCATGCCCGACTCTTTGTGGCCCCATGGACTGGAGCCTGCCAGGATCCTCTGTCCATGGGATTTCCCAGACAAGAATTCTGGAATAGGTTGCCATTTCCTCCTCCAGGGGATCTTCCCACCCCAGGGGTAGAACCGAAGTCTCTTGCGTCTCCTGCACTGGCAGGCAGATTCTTTGCCACTGTGCCACCTGGGAAGCCCCCAAACCTATTACTAATCTCAAAACTTATTTTGAGGTGTGTTTAGGCAGTAGTATAAAGCAATCAAATGTTTTATCACTTGGTAATAACATTATATCAAATTATCCACTCCTGATTCTATTTTCTCATGATGAAATGACATATCAACAATAAGCTGAGTCAAAGAAACTGAAAAGTAAGTAAGATTTACTGAACTGGGTTCTAGTCAGTACTGCTGTTCTGACCTTCCCTTTCTCGTTCATGTCCAATAGAATGTTTCAAATTAGCAGAAATTCTTTCTTATTGAATTTAAAAGATCATCTGTCTGATAAGGCATTAAGTTCTTTTGTTTAAACAAAATAAGGGGAAAAATGATCAGAGGTTCAAAAAATGGCTTAGCAATTCAAAAGAGTAGCTCAACTAAATATTCTGATAAAGCAGAATTTTAGTATTATTTTTGCTAACTTTTTGAAATAAAGGACACTAGCCAAAATACATGCTTATACTTATGGAACTACTTTAAGATATAAAATAGCATTATTTTTTGACTAGGATCAATTGCTCTTCATTTTATTTGTTGAGGTGAGGTGAGGAAGTCGCTCAGTCGTGTCCACTCTTTGCGACCCAGTGGACTGTAACCTACTAGTCTTCTCTGTCCATGGGATTCTCCAGGCAAGAATACTGGAGTGGATTGCCATTTCTTTCTCCAGGGATCTTCCTGACCCAGGGAAAGAACTCAGGTCTCCTGCATCGAAGGCAGGAGCTTTAACCTCTGAGCCACCAGGTTAGTAAGCCTGCCATATGTCTAAAGAAGTCGTGATTTTGTAATTAGTTATTTTTTATATTTATTTTACCAGTTGAATAGTAAATATAATTGAATAATAACTGAATAATAAATAATACATGTGTATATAAGTATATGTTTATATTGGGCCTCTCAGGTGGCTCAGGTGGATAAAAAACCCATCTACAATGCAGGAGACAGAGGAGATGTGGTTTCAATCCCTGGGTCAGAAAGATTCCCCAGAGGAAGCCAAAGCAAGTTAAAGTTCAGTGGCTCAGTCGTGTCCCACTCTTTGTGACCCCATGAATCGCAGCACGCCAGGCCTCCCTGTTCATCACCATCTCTTGGAGTTCACTCAGATTCACGTCCATCGAGTCCATGATGCCATCCAGCCATCTCATCCTTGGTCGTCCTCTTCTCCTCCTGCCCCTAATCCCTCCATGCATCAGAGTCTTTTCCAATGAGTCAACTCTTCGCACAGGGGGCCAAAGTACTGGAGTTTCAGCTTTAGCATCATTCCTTCCAAAGAAATCCCAGGGCTGATCTCCCTTAGGATGGACTGGTTGGATCTCTTTGCAGTCCAAGGGACTTTCAAGAGTCTTCTCCAATGCCCCAGTTCAAAAGCATCAATTCTTCGGCGCTTAGCCTTTTTCACAGTCCAACTCACATCCATACATGACCACTGGAAAAACCACAGCCTTGACTAGATGGACCTTAGTTGGCAAAGTAATGTCTCTGCTTTTGAATATACTATCTAGGTTGGTCATAACTTTTCTTCCAAGGAGTAAGCGTCTTTTAATTTCATGGCTGCAGTCACCATCTGCAGTGATTTTGGAGCCCAAAAACTAAAGTCTGACACTGTTTCCACTGTTTCCCCATCTATTTCCCATGAACTGATGGGACCAGATGCCATGATCTTCATTTTCTGAATGTTGAGCTTTAAGCCAACTTTTTCACTCTCCTCTTTCACTTTCAGCAAGAGGCTCTTTAGCTCCTCTTCACTTTCTGCCATAAGGGTGGTGTCATCTGCATATCTGAGGTTATTGATATTTCTCCTGGCAATCTTGATTCCAGCTTGTGTTTCTTCCAGACTTAGTCGGCAGAGTAATGTCTCTGCTTTTGAATATACTATCTAGGTTGGTCATAACTTTTCTTCCAAGGAGTAAGCGTCTTTTAATTTCATGGCTGCAGTCACCATCTGCAGTGATTTTGGAGCCCAAAAACTAAAGTCTGACACTGTTTCCACTGTTTCCCCATCTATTTCCCATGAACTGATGGGACCAGATGCCATGATCTTCATTTTCTGAATGTTGAGCTTTAAGCCAACTTTTTCACTCTCCTCTTTCACTTTCAGCAAGAGGCTCTTTAGCTCCTCTTCACTTTCTGCCATAAGGGTGGTGTCATCTGCATATCTGAGGTTATTGATATTTCTCCTGGCAATCTTGATTCCAGCTTGTGTTTCTTCCAGGCCAGCATTTCTCCTGATGTACTCTGCATGTAAGTTAAATAAGCAGGGTGACAATACACAGCCTTGACGTACTCCTTTTCCTATTTTGAACCAGTCTGTTGTTCCACGTCCAGTTCTAACTGTTGCTTCCTGACCTGCATACAGGTTTCTCAAGAGGCCGGTCAGGTGGTCTGGTATTCCCATCTCTTTCAGAATGTTCCACAGTTTATTGTGATCCACACAGTCAAAGGCTTTGTCATAGTCAATAAAGCAGAAATAGATGTTTTTCTGTAACGCTCTTGCTTTTTCC
Source organism: Madoqua kirkii (assembly GCA_006408675.1). Taxonomy (NCBI): domain Eukaryota; kingdom Metazoa; phylum Chordata; class Mammalia; order Artiodactyla; family Bovidae; genus Madoqua; species Madoqua kirkii. The sequence continues at coordinate 15,767 of SJYC01063208.1, forward strand.
ATGATCCAGTGGATGTTGGCAATTTGATCTCTGGTTCCTCTGCCTTTTCTAAAACCAGCTTGAACATCAAGAAGTTCATGGTTCACGTATTGCTGAAATCTGGCTTAGAGAATTTTGAGCATTACTTTACTAGCATGTGAGATGAGTGCTGTTGTGCAGTAGTTTGAGCATTCTTTGGCATTGCCTTTCTTTGGAATTGGAATGAACACTGACCTTTTCCAGTCCTGTGGCCACTGCTGAGTTTTCCAAATTTGCTGGCATATTGAGTGCAGCACTTTCACAGCATTTTTATTCTTGCCTGGAGAATCCCAAGGACAGGGGAGCCTGGCAGAGTACAATTCATAGGGTCACAAAGAGTCAGACATGACTAATGCGACTGAGCGCATGCTCGTGCACACACACACACACAGACACACACACACACATATGTCTATATTAATTATCATATATTCTGATTTTCCCCCTGTATTACAACTCAATTTGCTTCAGAAAAAATAGTAAGATATTTTCATATCCTTTCTTTCCCTGACCACTAAAAAGATTTCTCTTTTGCCTCTTAATTTCCTGGGACTTACACAGTCAGAGTACCAGAAAAAAACTGAAGAGAGTTTAAGCCAGTTGAGCTAATTGGATTGCTTTAAATGGGAGATGACAAAGAGTTGCCAAACAAAATTTCAGGAGAGAAAAAGATGGCGGCGGAATAGGACGGGGAGGACACTTTCTCCCTCACTACTTCATCAAAAGAACACTTCAGCGCTGAATAAATTCCACAAAACAACTTCTGAATGCTGGCAGAGCACATCAGGCATCCAGTAAAGCAGATTATTGGCTTCAAAAACAGGTAGGAATAAATATAAGGGACGAGAAAAGAGACAAAGGAAGTAGGGAAAGAGCCTCATCCCGGGAAGGAATCCCATCCCGGGAAGAGACTCAAAAAGAGAGGTTGCCAAGCTCCAGGGAACATTCTCGCAGCAGACGCTGTGTCGAGCCTGGGAAGCACAGATGGCAACTTAACAGGAAGGAAAAACTAATCAAAACCAACAGATCATGAACCCAACAGTAAATCCCCCAGCGGATAAGCAGCGCAAACGCCTGCCTCTGGAAACGGAAGGGCTTTTCTCGAGAATCGCGTAGCAGTGTGGCCAGAATCGGGTAGAGAATCGGGCGGTGGGAAACACAAGCTTCAGTGCTTTTCCCGAGAATCGGGTCGTAACGGGTCCGCCAGAATCCTGTACGAGAATCGGGCAGTGGGAAATGCAAGCTTCAGTGCTTCTCACGAGATTCAGGTAGTAACACGGCCAGAATCAGGTACGAGAATCAGGCGGTGGGAAACACAAGCTTCAGTGCTTTTCTCGAGAATCGGGTCGTAACGGGTCCGCCAGAATCCTGTACGAGAATCGGGCAGTGGGAAACGCAAGCTTCAGTGCTTCTCACGAGATTCAGGTAGTAACACGGCTAGAATCAGGTACGAGAATCAGGCGGTGGGAAACACAAGCTTCAGTGCTTTTCTGGAGAATCGGGTCGTAACGGGTCCGCGCGGGGCCAGAACGAACTAACTTGGACTAGCCCGTGACAGGCCGGCGCAAAGAACAAAGGACGAATTGGAAATAGCCGGTCGTAGACCATCCCCCTCCACTAACGGGCAGACAGAGCCATAAGTGCTGGAAGGGGAGCAATCG